>VNWX01003442.1:0-10311 GCA_009869905.1 Ceratophysella communis | reverse complement strand
AGAATGTCCCTTGCTTCAATCTAACTGCTATAATGCACAGCTTCACAATTGTATTGCGAAATTCACCTAAAAAATTCGAAAAAGGGAGAAAGACCTGAAAATCTAATTTTAATTCCGTAGATATTTAGGTACTTGGTATTTTTTAATTATCGGCATTTTCGTAACGAAACCCTGAATTGTAATCCTCTCTCTCTCTCCAATTCTATAATATGCTCTGCTGGAGTAAGGAGTGCACTCAAGAAAATTAAAAATCTATCTGTTATCCGCGAAATCCTGCAAATGCACCAGGTAGAGGTAGAGATACAGCTACAGGGTGGCTCATCGTATAAAGTAGTCTATTCTTCGCCAACTGGCATAATGGCCAACGACTCAGGGCTTAGATGTAATTATTATACACAATAAAATCTTATAATTCAACTACAAACGAACAAATGAACTATTGCTTCTGGATTTACCATTTACCTAAACAAGCAAGAAAAACTTTTCACAACAACAGAAGCTAGAACCCTCTCATCTCCTGTAATTGGAAATTCGAACTCCTAAACTCCTGGTCTCCATTCCCGAATTTATTCAATTACTGGACACTGGACTGGCCTCTTCAATGCGCAATATAATGTTATCTGATACCGCAGGCAGAGTCTAATGAATAAAGAAACTCGCATCTTGATCACTTGACCCAGGATATCGTGTTTCATGCTTGCCGGACAAACTTAGGTTTTCCAATTTTCCTGGCCTGAAGAACGCGTCCAAGTCCAAGTGTTTACACAAACACGCATAGGTTGAGCAGATATTGCAAATCNATATCGTGTTTCATGCTAGCCGGACAAACTTAGGTTTTCCAATTTTCCTGGCCTGAAGAACGCGTCCAAGTCCAAGTGTTTACACAAACACGCATAGGTTGAGCAGATATTGCAAATCTTGAAATAGAAGATGTTGGAAACGAACGTCAACAGGACGTTATGGTAACGGAAGAACAAGTAAAAATGATCCTTTCATCTCGAGTCCAAGAATGAAAACAGAGACAGAAAACAGGAAGAATAAACTTTCACCAACGGAATTTCGGACTCCTGCCTAAAACGCGAGGAAAAAGCTCTTCTCTAATACCAATTCCATACATACAATTCTCTTGACTACCCTTTGTTATTTATGATAGCGCTGGCCTTTACAAATTAATCGAGTGTTTCCTGCTAGGACTGATGAAATTGTGCTGTAAACCTTTACAAAAGATTTCCGTACTATGCAATTTCCTAACTAGAGTCGAGTCCTGTTTGATGACCAGTCAATTTGGTCGCGGCAAATGGCAAGATGAGTCTCGGACAACTCACACAGTTTCAAAAGTTTTGACACACATACAAATTACAATAGGCGGGCAGATTTAGCCACAAAAGTTCCTTGCAATAATCCCGCTAAATTCAATGATCTGAATACAGTGAGTGTATGAGGTTTAGCAATAGCATACAGGTCTTCAACGCGAAACCAATTTTGCTAACATGCGAAAGATGTAGAATCAGGATGACCGCTCCTGCTGGTGATGTACTGGATTCCATATTATAGGTTGAACACACAAAAGACTCCGCTCTAAAGCAGCATCAGTCCTTTCTAGTCAGCGGAAACCTTTCATGAGCCCACAAATGAGCTGTACACACGAACGCGGGATGATGATGTACAACTAGAAAATTGAATGAAATGACCTAATGGTTAATAATACAATGGTAATGATGAGAAACCAAAACCATAAAAATGAGCAGAAAAGATGAAAATTGCCAGGGCCGGGATGGCAGTCAGACAGACACTGGCAAAAAGGCTCTGTTTCTGTACTTTTGCCAAAAAAGGGGAAAAGATAGGGAAATTGACGAGCGTAGAAAATATTTATGAGAAGAACCTCAAAGTGTAAGTCCAACTGACCGTTAAGGGAAGATACACTACATTACATTATTTCACTTGGTGAAACTTTCATGCATGAGCCTTGATTTCAGCGAGGATTGAATAGAGGGTTTTAGCAGCAAGGCATAACTATCTACAGTATATACGGCATATATAGTTGCCTGAATGGAAAATGGTATTATGTCTGCAGTCGGAAGATTGCACTATTCTACAAAGATAAAAAAAAACGGTCCGATGTCTCAACTAAACACTACTGTGCGAATTATTTAAGCCCCGATTTTCTTGCCGATATTAGACCTAAATAAATTGCAACATGCAGCCAAGAGTGAACTGATTATAATAAATAATATTTTATTATGTGAGCAGCATTCTTTACACCAACTTTACTTGAGGTTTTCCTGCTTCGTTTCTATTGTGCCGAGAGAGAACTGAAATCTACAGTCTATCATTGTGAAATAAAACCGCAAGAAAAAGAATATAAAAGTGTCGCTTTGTCAGCTTCACTTACATTTAACACTACCAACCAGGCTTGGCAATTCAAAAAACGCAAGTATAAAATAATGTCTACCAAAACTAAAATGGGTTTGCAACCAAGCCAAAAGCCCGTTCTCAATTCTCAATACAGAATTCATGCATCTCACTTGACTCTTCTAGAGCGTATTATCATCATGCATCATGCATAGTTCTTGCGATTGTCATTTTCGCAGACTACTCTTGACTTTTGCTTTGAGTGGTGAGTGAGTGAAAAATTTTCACTGAAAATTCACCTTTGCGGATGGTGACGGTTCTTTGAACCACGTACGACTGTGCACGTCTTTCTTACTGCCAATCAAAAAATAATCGGATGCACAGGATCAAATATGTTGAAACCCAACAGGAAGTTAATGAAAAAAAATCAAATCGGACATGAAATAATAACTCAGTTTTGAATACCCGCACCAGAGCTATAAATCAGAATTGCTAATTTCGCATTTGAATATGCTCACAAAGGCAAGTCTCAAGAGACAACTTATGACACGAAAGCGGGGTCTAGACATTGTTTTCATAGACTGAATAAAATTATGTAACTAGAATTCAACAGCTCCACTTTATCTTCGTAACACTTCTTGTCGTAAAAAATTTCGAATATTTCACAATCAGTCTTCACTCACGGATATTCCGCGTAATGGGGATTCAGGGTCGAATTAGAAGTAGAAGCTTGACATTGATCTGCTCGGTTTGAGGTTACGCATCGTCCGGTAATAGTGTAACTACTCTTCGATTTGTTGTGTTAGGCAGGCATGCTGAACATAAAAATTGTGTGGTACCAAATACCAATAACAGGTAAGTAAGCTGAAGCAGAAACACAGTTCTCCTACTCCTCCAGAGATAATCCGCATATTAATGCTAAGAAAAAATCCCGGACGAAAGTACTTTAACAACACATGCCTATAATCGTAAATCCTAAAGAGCAAAACTCGGCATTCATGCATTGAAGTTGTTTATCCGGATCAAGAGCACATTTCCTGATATGACATTCATATAAATTAACATCTGCTTTCAATCATAGAACTTATTTTTGTAAATCCATCCATCCATTACATATGGCTAATAGATACGCCCGACAAATATATTAAAGAATAGAGAATGCCTAGCTTGACTCAATAATCAATCAATCAATCAATCAAGGTTTATTGACATACCCGTAGGCCAATCAACTTGAATTCAAATCGCAGAGTTTTGAAAAAATTTAGTTTAGAGTTTTTAAGAAAAGCTTGTAAGAATAATGGTACATACATGGTTTAGCATTCGATAATTTTAGTTGTATATAGCATTTAAATTTAGCAACAAAGTCAAGCTTGACTCAATAAAAAAAAAGAGTCAAAAGTCAGTTTCAGAATCCCTTTTTTGTTTGCATGGTTTGGAATTCTAAATCCCGTAATTTAAATGCAACACACACCACACACCTTTCCTGCTTTGAGGAATTATTTTAAACACGCACGGTCAACAGAATTGTATTCAAAATTCGAATTCCTGCTCGAAATGAGCCTAGGCCATTAGGGACTGTACATGCGGACTTGCGAAAATTAGATTACCTCAGAAAAAACATATCGTGCAATAAAAGATCATGAGATTCCTAAAGCAGGGAGAAAAAAACTTCTAAAAAAAAGTAGAGAGATCATCATGCAGATGCCGTTTTCAGCAGAGTCACATCACTGCTGAAGACCAGTATCAAAAACTTCTGCTTGTATCCTAATCAGGGTTGGAAAGCACAATACATACAATCCGGGTTTGCCGCTTTATTTAATTAAATTATTTTTCACAACAACAGGAACAAATTGTATGCTGAAAACTGTGCTTTTAGAACCTGACGCTCACATTCCTACTGGTTTTCGCTTTTTCCTATTTAAAAATCAATTCAAGCCAATGCTTTCGAAATATTTTTGATGACTTCCATCCACAACCCTGTTCCTAATCTCGTTTTATCTCCGAGAAAAAAAATTTACGAATGCATCTGGTTAGATCAACACTCGACAAGTAGAGATGAGAGAAAAATAGATGAAGAGACAAAAGAATATAAAAACCGAGTGTAATCATATACAGAGACTCAGGCAGAAATTGACGAGGAGAAAGACACAGATCCACACACACACACACATAAATATGAAAACCTATAAAGTTCATGATACTGTCAAGTTGAGCTCAAGCAAAAACTTCTTCTCTACTCAACACTCAACATTTCTCCTCCAAAATTGCCTTCGATCTCCGGTGTGTGGAACGAAGCCTTTTCACATTTGGCAGTCGTCAATACGAGGAGCTTACGAGACATTACATTTAGGATTTTAGAACTTGTTCAAACAAGGCTCAAAGTAACGTCTGGTCTCTGCCAGACCCCGAATCTCTCACAAGGGCAAGAGGGGGTCGGATTCCAGACTTAGATAAAAATCAAATCAGAGACTCTCCCATTATCATACTGTAAAGGAGGTTTTACATTTTTTAGCCTACTCGTTATCATTTAAAACATTTCTGAGGTAGGGAAGTATTGGGTCGTTCTGCAATTTAGCACAAGCTATTTGCCTTACTTAACTCATCTACGATACTCTTCTACTCATCTCGTACAATAGATGCGAAGGTTATTGTTCTTTTTGTTAAGATTCTGCGTATATTGCCTGAAATTCTACAAGTTTTACAGCAAAATAATGTTCTTGTATATATTGGCTGAAGTTCACCGAGCCCAAAAATTCTAGGAGAAGCGTCCATACACCTCTGGAAATACTGGAGTAAAGAACATCCGCACTCCGCACCCAATTTACATTTTTATCCTGCCTAACTGGTCTGTCAAATACCTCGACTAGAGTCTAGCTGAAGCTCGAGCCAGACCAGAAGAGCCAGATGACACTCGGAATTCCGCATACTGTTTTTCGTTCCTGTTTCTTGTGACTTGTGACATGAAGCACAGCTTCCAGTTTCCTTTATCCAGCTTATTACTGTAATGATGGCTCGCCCTATCATACCTTCCCGCCCGGAGTCAAAGTAGCAGAAGCCAAAACGAATCAGTCAAGGGTCTTAATGCCCATCAAGGAAACAAACTTAATTAATAATATAGAGCCTTCTCAAAGACTCCAAAGCTCTCAAAGACTCCAAGCCCGGAGAAGAGTCTTGAATACGCTCCAACTCTTTGGAACTCACTCTCTTTTAGTAATTATAAAATCCTTCAGTATCACAAATTCATTAGAAAAATAAACGAGGTTTGATGAAAAACCTTCTCGACCTCATCTCAATGATAGCAAAGCATGTGGAAAAGCATTCTAATCAAAATAATTGCTTTTAATTACAGCCTCGCAATCACAATTGCCAATTTAGATTCTCTGTTCTACTTTGAATTAATTAATTTCGTTTGCCTCCTTTACTCTGTCAACATGTTTCAAAACTGGGAAAACTATTGGTAATTGGTAATATAGCACTGTACTGTCACTGTCACTAAATAGCACGAAATCGAAGTGGATTATGCACGCATCTATATTTGATCTTAGAACAACAACAGGATCGACCCAGGCTATGCCGCTAAAAACGTCTTATTGTACTTGCTTATAATTCCGTCGTAAGCGTTACAAGGCTTAAACTTGCCTTTAAACTGAAGCTTCGCCTAACTCCATCTCTTTGAATATTTAATGCTTCATTAGAAAATTAGGAAAACAAACAAACACATAGTCAAAAGGAATGGAAGATTAAGTCAAGTCCTGGCAATTTGTCAAGACATGCTAAAAGACAGGTTTTTAGGGAAAACACGAGACAAATCTTGTTACATGCTCAGCTCTAATGCCTGGGCTGATCTCTTGCTGGGGGATAATATTTTCATGAACAGACTCAAGATTAGTTGCATCACAATGTGAATGCAATGCAAATCGGCTGTTTCTTGTCCTAAGAATAAGAATCCTCTGAGAGGATTACGGAGGATTTCTGTTTTGCCATTTCATAAAACAACGGCATCAAGTTGTCGAGTATCTCAAGCTAGTAGAAGTATCAAACCTCAACACTTTGGCGTAATTATTTTGAACGCCTACCTACCCTCCTATCTGTTTCTATTCTTCCGACCGTCATATTGGAAACGCAAACGGACAGTTTTGTGCGAAAAATTGAGAAAACGATGATTGGAATTTGGAAGAAGAAATGGAATTTATGAGTTTCCATCAAAAAATAATCTAGTTATCAGAAAAATTAGGCTAGTTCTTCGTAAAAATTAGGCCAGCGAGCTTTCCGAAAAATGATGCATAATGCCTTCAAAAGTTAAATGCGCCCCTATCCTTACGCAACCGGAAACGTATCCGAGATTCAGATCTCAGACTATAAAGCATGTTATACACAGAATTTAAATTACACGTTTGTCTTCTCAGCTTTCCTCGCAGAACCGGTCGAGTCGAGTCTCGAATCTATTCGGTAAAAGCTCAGCGTAAAGATGCAAATATTCCTTCGGAGTGAACATGTTTCCCAGCCACATGACATCACTTCTACTCACGATTCCTTACCCAAAACCGATTATGAACTTGAAAATGTATCCTGTTTGCTCATCCCATCTTTGTCGTCTCTGAACCATCTAATCTCTGAAGATGAGTCAAACTATTTGTATCTGTTTGTACATGAGATAATTAAGCTGAGGTGCTTCGGACTACCTGCCGACTCACAGCTTACAGACAGTACAGGCATGAATTCTTGGGAAACTGTTCAGCTGACCAAATGGCAAGTCTGAGTCTGCTATACCAGAACGAGTCCTTTAGCGACGTGTGTAAATATTGTAATTTCACAAAACATTAGTTCTGAATGCTCATGGTCAAAACACAATGCCGCATTAGGTGCTTAGCTCCTGCTTTAAGATGAGAATTTAATACCTCAACAGAATAGTTAAAAACTGATTTACAGTTCAATTCAAGGTTTACTATATATTTATGCATTGTAGAAAGTGAGAAAAGCTTTAGTCAGTTTAGTTTAGGCCATGGACGCTCGTAAAACTAAAACTACTCTTCGTTTGGTGTCATACGCCATAGTGAAACCCACATAAGGCGATGGCTAATTTGAATAATGATTCGTTTCTAATATTCACATGAATTATGTATTTGCATTTGAAAAAAAATAACGCCAAATCCAGCAATGGGATATTTCTGCGAATTAAAAAAATGAATAGGCAAGAACTCCTAATCGTAGATTGGGCTACCATAATTACGAAATTCAGCGGCTGTATGCGAGTATGGATTTTCAATATATTATTTATCAGGAAGAAGAAACAATCCCGCCTACCTGTTCATCGTTCAGTTCCGCAATTCGTGCAGAAACGTCTTTAATCTCTTCCTCAGTCAAGGGTCTCGGTTCAGGGACATTGAGAAACCCGGGTGTTCCAGGTTGTCCGTCTCCGCCGATGAAGGCATTTCCACTACTCAAGCCTTTTCCAAACTCGTAGTGATTTCGACCACTCCTGAAAAAAGGAAGTAAACATACGAATAAAACACTTATAAGCTATAACTTAATAACTGGCATGCTTCCGTTAGACTTGGAAGCTTAGCGTAGCCTAACGCGGTGTTCCTTCGTTATGCCCTACGACTCCGCCCGCACCCTGCTCTGCAGTTTGCAGACCGCTGGTCTGGGTGGCATGTTTGGTAGATTAGATTGAAGCATTTTTCATCACTACTTCGCTATTTCATCTCGCTGGTAATTTTATTACGATGGATTGGCCGATGGCACGGCGGATGTAAGGATGAATTCTTCTATTAGATTATGTAATGCCTCTACCCGAAAACCAGTTTTCCTACACCTCCTCTTCCTTACAATCACACGCAGACATACGTACAGAAAACCGGAATACTGCCACAGTCAGACCGAGACAAAACCAGATTCAACTCGCTTTCAATGACCTCAATTAGCGTGCCCGTAACGCAATCCATTATTATACACACTGTCTTCCAAAAATTCTCTCCAAACAAAAAACCATGACAAAAGCACAAAAATCAAATACAGTTACGTTAGTCATAATCATGCAAAGGAAGATTGGATAAAATGCAGCGGTTTAACTGTAAAAAAAATTATTAAGTACCTCTGCAATCAGCAATCACCCATTTAACGAGTATTTCACTTAAGATTAGATAGTACGGAAATGTAAGAATTTACAGATATTAGATCAAAGATCAGGTAATGCCTGAAGCATTCGAAATGTAAAGTCAACGAAAAATTAAGTAAAATACTATCGTACTTCCAGATTTAAAGTTTAATTGTAATTATACGTGAGATTTGTCTAGTGCCGTAATTCTAAGTCATACGGGCAACGGGGCACGGGAACTTTGCCTGAGCGCAGGACTGATCAGCATGCGATTGGGGTTAACGTTCATGTTGACATTCATTCTGTTTTAAAATTGATTCAATTCAAAGAAATAACATTCGCACAACAGATTTAAAATGAATAAATTGGGATTCTATGTTTTTTAAGCAACAAAACAAAACAGCCTCAAGGATACCAATAGGTTGAATTCGCTTTGTAAAAACCTTGGGGCTTGGTGTGAAATGGAGTGTCGCGAAACCACCTACGCATATATAAGTTATGTGGCTGTGGCGAGTGGTTTTCCAATAATCTTTGCACAAGGCGTAATTGAACTAAAACTAAATACTTTAGGATCTTCAACACGATCACGTACAAATTTCCAGAGCAGAAACTCAGCACGGAAGAAGCGATTAGAAGACCCACATAATGTGCTTGTCCCAGGTGTGACGTTCATATGTCATATTGGTACTAATATGCAATTAGACCTACCTTCCCATGATATGATTTGAGAAGCAGCTTAATAGTTGAATAATCGATGCAACATTAGTAACTACAAATCGTCTCCCATAGCCAAACTATCGTTATCGGTAAGTACTTAAGATTATTTCTAGCCTTGTACTATATTCCAGTAACGCTCCAGTGTCAATAGAACTGGTCCTGATAAAACTCGTACGCATTTCTGATATGACTACCGATACGCAATGGTAGACGAAACTGTTATGAAATTCGACATGCCGAGAGCGAGGCTTTCATTCGTATGTACAGGCGCGGTGAGAGCTAAATTAATTGAAGAAAAGCTTGATTTCCCATGAATTCATTTCTTATATCACTTAATTAATGCTCTCCAGTAAGTTCAGTCCACGTAGGTTTCTGAGGAAAATAGAAGTCGCCTTGAAATCATTATCATCGAAACAGCAGATAGTTTATTCAGGGTTTGGTTGTAAATTATTAGGGAAAACACTTTCTTGCATCATTATGCAGTTAGTAGGAAATTCTAAAGTAAATTGTCTTATCGTACATCCTCTTCTTCTTCTGACATCAACCTAACGGTGATCACTTTAATTAGATATTGACCCTACCCTGTGAAGTGAACTCTGTGATATGCATGCACAGAGAAATACTACGTTTGAAGCAGAGTTGTTAGTTTTACATGACAAATGTTCGAATAAGTCGTCATATTTAATTCAATGAGGAAACCAAACTCCTTTTTCTACTTATCGCAGGTCAAATTAAAAATAGAGTTTACTGTTCTGTAGAATACGCAGTTACAGTAAGAATTTTCCTACTGATAAAAGCAAAATAAAACTATTTATCTGTATTTCGTTCTCGTCATTGAGCTCATACATATGAGCATGAAATAATAAGCAAACATTATTCCGGTTTTTTTTTTAAATCTAACCGTATCAGTAGGGTTAGGGTTCAGTCCAAACGTCAAACCACTAAATGCTAGCTTTCTTTTATTTCGACTCTGCGACAGAAATTATCAATAGTTCATGGAAAATGTCAATTCTCCATGATACGCAAGGACAAGACGCAATGTCAAAGTCAAATCAGCTAAGTTATTAAAGAATAGTTAGGCTCTTGTTTGAACAAATTCATCCTACCTCCTTTCCTGCTACTGCTTTGCTCCACTATTTTACAAC
>VNWX01003441.1:0-10312 GCA_009869905.1 Ceratophysella communis | reverse complement strand
TGATGCGTTTAAATAAGCTTGAGAACTGAACCCATATTTCCGTGTACATGCAAGTGCGATCCGTCTTCGTCGTGCCTTGCGTCCGTCGTCCTTCCGTAAGACATGAGCAGCGTTCTATATTTAGCATTAGTACCCCGTTCAATAATGTGCTCTGCTTTATGTAGGATTCCTAGCTTCCTATATTACTAGTGTTGTAAGTAAACTGTAAGTTCCTCTCCTCCCTTTAGGCCGGCAGTCGTCTGATTGTGTCAGTCCACACAAATTACAGATTTTAGTTCATTCATGCCGGTGGTATGGTGGGAGAGTTTTTGCAAGCGAAATCTCTAGCCGGAAGCTACCATACCCGTTGCAAAAAACGCTCCAGTTCTCAAGATCACCAGTAAGAAAATTGAGAAAGGTAAAAGTGAGTGAAGTTCCATGAACCTAACCATCTGATTGAGGATAAGGCGAGCAGTCTACTGCGGTTCTTATACGGGGTGACCAGCTAAACGAGTGTAAAGCTACCCACGCTGCTAGTTCGGGACGGGATACGAGGGAAAATGAAGCTCCGGCTGCATCACATTGAAATTTGCACTAGCAACCCGGAGCGTGTCGAAAGTATTCTACGAAACCAGTTTCGCTTCCGCGTGGTTGGGCAGAGAGACACTCCAGTATGTAAACAGACCGTTGTGCAATCTGGAAAAACCGTTTTCGTGATTACATCTAGAAAATCCTGCGTTACCAGTCCAGGAGCACTGGAAGAAAGTGAGCCCTGGACTATTTTCTGTTGCAAAACCCACGACCCAGGGTCTCGACATGTCGATTCAGTTTTTAACATTGCTTTGGAAGTCGAAGACCTATCCCATGTTCTTCGTCGAATGGCTGAAATGAAATGTCGGATAATTCGAGAGCGGGTTGACTTGAGTAGTGAGCATGGTAGCGTGTCCTACGCAATTGTTGAGTCATGTTGTGGAAATATAGTGCACACCTTGATTCAAAAACAGCATTACACTGGATGGTTTTTGCCGCAATACACTGCAGTAGTTGTTCCGGATTCCGGGAATCCATGCCCTGCCCAGGCAGCAACACATTTCGACCACGTTGCACTCGCATGTCATGTCGGCGAAACGGACGGTATCATCTCCTGGTACGAGCAGGCTTTCGAAATGAAGCGATTCCTTACAAATCGGTAATAAATAACTCGCGTTCCGCTGACAGTCTCGCACGCTGCGTAGCGCATATATTCCATGACTCGTGTCGCGATGAAGGAACTAATTGTTCTTTACGAATAATAGCGAAGACACGGAGCAAAATGGACTCGTGATCGACGGAGATGTAGGGATGCGGCTGAAAGTGATGCAGTTCTGGAAATGCTCGGAAGCCGGTTTAGTTACGGACTCCTGCCAAACCGAACCCTGGGAGGTCTTGAAAATTGTTGTGGTTGAGTCCCTCCAGTACACAGGTAATACTTCGGTCTTATTGACTCCTACTATTTACGGCTGTTCAAAATTAGGTTAACCCGCAGTTCTAGAGCGACAGCGGGTCGAACTGCCATGCGTGAGCGTGAAGCTTAAATTGAATTGCAACCCTGAATGACCCCATATTTACCCTTCAAACAGCCAACACACAGGTAGAAAACTTTCTCCGCGACCACGAAGGTCCTGGCCTTCAACATATTGGTCTTCATACATGCAATATGGTTGAGACAGTAAAGCACATGGTTAGCAATGGAGCTCGTTTTCGTCAGCCCCCGCCAACGTATTATACTCAGGTAATACACAACTTTAAAATGGACATAAAATTATTCATGACGTGACAATATGTGAACCTGGTCAAAATAAAGACTGATCCCTTTTACAAATTGTGCAGGTCGGTCAATTGGAGGTGATAAAGTCCGTGGGAGAAAGTGTAGAGGAGCTACAAACTTACGGGATTCTTTTGGATGCAGAAGCGGATGTGTTTGATGATGCTCCTGGAAGCAGGTAAACGCATCAATGCAATAGGAATTCTATAGGCCACAAGACTGGTGTCTAATGTAAACGTCAACTATATTTCAGGTACCTGATGCAGATATTTAGCTATCCTGTTTTTGAGCAGGATACGTTTTTCTTAGAAGTTATTCAGAGGAAAGGAGCTCGCGGATTCGGCGTAGGGAATGTGACCGCTCTAGCTCGATCAGTGACTGCCTACAATGAATCCATTCTCATGCAGAAATCTCAAGGATAATAATAACTGACAGATCCAATCCAAAATGTCAAATATTTTCAGTCTGTGTATAAGTTTCTAGATGTGACGGTAATAGTGATATGTACATAAGCAGAGCAAGTGTTCTTAAACCTTCAGGTACGTGATTGACCAGCATTACAACCAGCACTTTGACCGACGCCACCAGCACCAATAAATACTGCTACTCTATTGAGCGATTTTCGCATTGTATTTTGTATTTTTATAACTCAGCCTCTTATTCTTTGAAACAGAATAGAACTCTTATTTTGCAACAATTTTTCTTGACTTGAAATCTCCCACAGAAATGGTCGCAAATTGTTCCAATGCCTTTGTTCATTTGGGACGTTTAATCGATCTATAAAAAGTCATAAAAGCCTTGGATGATTCCCATAGGAGTGTATTTCTAATCAATAAGCTTTAGCACACTGATTTGCAGTACGTGTACTTCAAACGGTGCCGGTCGAAAGGTACATGTCTGCTCAACGGGTTAGTATTCACGGCGTACATATGTTTGCAAATATTAATTGGGTTAATGCGAATCCTTAACCGGACTTTGACGCTTGAATAGGAAGAAGATATTAGCGATGCCAAACATGCTGGAAATTTTATCGTGCGTCATAAAGCTAAGCATGGGATACGATGTTTGATCGGGAACAAAGGTCACAACACAACTGCGGTACAATCATGCCAACAACGAACAAAGAACTTACCTAACAGTAAAGTAGAGAGAGTGGGAATTATTGGTTGCAGTAGGGTACCGGTAACCCGCAGCGTTTCCATTACAAAGCTTGTCATTGAGAGCAGGTCAGGATCTCTCGGCGATATTTTGACCCTCTCCCAGGGCTTCTCCTCTTCCATAAACAAATTGGCAGTTCGCAGAGTGCCCATGATATGCTCCAAACCACGATAAAAGTTGAACTCAGTATAACTCCGCTCAACTTTATCTATTCCAAAAAATACCAGGCTATGAGAAGCTAATTGAAGTTCTTACGGATTACAATGCGTCCATTACATACAAGACCTGGAACTTCTTTGGTAGCAAGAATTGGTATTATTTGTCAGGTTTAGAATACAAGCTCGCTACAAAACTGCACTTCTACCAGTTCCAGTAAGTAATACCAGTTCGAAAACATGTCTTAACTCACGTACCAGGGAGAGATTCCAATGAATCTTTCAAAACAAGACCAGTCTTGGAGCAATTACTAGAGAAGTATTCCGGTGAAAGCTCAGGCCATATTTGAGCAGGATTCAAAGCTTTCGAAGAACAACGGCTTAATAGGTTTCCAAACGTATCAGCTAGCTCCGCGTTTGCTACTCGAACCATCTTCTCCTCGTTGAAATCTGGTATGTTACAATCACAAAGCCTTATTTTAGTTTTCCTTCAATTTTTTCCACCCCACAACAGTTTTCACCACTACGCTAAACCCATTTTCAAAACGATTCATTCAGAGCTTCGTGTTCCTAGAGCAATTGACTTGTTTAAGAAACATATAGGATAGGTTGACACTCAAGCCCGACATAAGGGCGCAAGTCCTAAAAAAATATATGCGGCGTGTTGGAAGTGTCACGCTTCGTACACGATGTTGGAAACGTATTGGATTCGACGCGTTTCACAGTACAAGTTCAGAAAATAACAACTTACTTCCATCTGAATGTGGGACGCCCTCACGGAGCAGGAAATACCTAACAGCCTCCACGCCATAGCGATTCATCAGTTGAAAGGGATCAACAATGTTCCCTAATGACTTTGACATCTTTACATTATTTACTGTCCAATGTGAGTGGCAAAGGATTTTTTGAGGCGGTTCCAGTCCAGCTGCAATTAAGAACGCTGGCCAGTAGATAGCATGGAATCTAAATTTTCACACGGATTTAAACACGTTTGATTACTATGAAAATATTATATTAAAGCCAGATTAACTCGAAGTCTTGACACGTGTCACCTCGCTAAGCCGGCTTGTTCAAGTGAGTGACAACTAACTAATAGCACAAGAAGGAATGGAAGCATTTCTACGTAGAATTTTAAGTTCGCATCTGTCACTCAAACCAGCTTGACTGTCCGTTACAATATAGCGACAGAAACATGTGTTTAGCACATTCATGGCATAATTTCAAAAACATTTCAATTTTAACTACAATCCCTTGCTCTATGTGTGAAAAATAAGAAAAATTACGATGCCACAAAATATAACGACGCTTGAGGTCAATTAACTCTACGTGTCAACTTTAAAGAGCTTATACGGAGAACAAGTACATAAATAGGTACTTATTTCTCATATTCAATGAAAAACAAAACTGCTTTGCAAAAATGTATAATATTTGTTTAACGTGAGATACAAGGCAGAGAACTGGCTGACAAAAGCGAGAAAAAAAATAAAAGTTGAGAACGTGATGTACTCACTTGAGTATGTCTTTCCCAACCACCTGGACTGAAGGTGGCCATGAGAAACGGTTCTGATTGTGAGGGTAGCCAGCGACGGTCAAATAATTGACTAAAGCATCCATCCAAACATAAATTAGTTGAGAGGCATCATTTGGCACGGGGATTCCCCAAGACATTCTAGCAGTAGGTCTGGAAACGGATAAGTCAGTGGGGTCTTCTAGCCACTTCATGACAGGTCCTACAAACTGACTTGGCTGTATCGGATTTTCTATTTAAATAAAATCAATGAGATCAATAAAGTTAGTTTACCTCGCGTTCCTAAGTCGCCGTAAAAGTATTCGTGAAAAGTACCTTTTTGGATCCATTTTGCCACTTCTGAACTTAAGTCTTTTAGTTTAAACATGTAGTTCTCCTCACTGGTCCATTCCACTGCATTACCAGTCTCTGATGAAATTTTGAAGTGTTGACCGTCATTGCCAACTCTGTCAGCCAAGTTGCATTCCGGAACAAATGCTTCATCTGTTATACTGTACCAGCCTTGGTAATGACTTTTGTAGATGTATCCCTTTGACTGCAAGTCCTCCTAACCGAACAAATTATTACCCTATGAAATGATGAGTATGTTCAGATTGATCCGACAATAAGAGCGATTTCGCCCGACTACTATGAGATCACTGCAGCCTACTTTGCTTGGGTTTAAAATTCCATCATGACCCACCCAAAAATGTGCGACAGATTCATGATGTCTGCGTTCCGTGGTTCGAATGAAATCTGTATGAGATATATGGAAGTCTTTACAAAGTGTTCGAAACAGCCCTGATATGCAATCCGTGTGGGCTGTCACACTGGTGTTCAGTGATTTCGCTGCATTGTGAATCTTAATTCCGTGTTCATCAGTGCCAGTAGAGAAGATTAATGCTTCAGTGGAGTCGGAGTTCCGGATTTTGCGGAAGCGGTGAGCTGCGTCGGTCAACACTAAACTGTACAAGTGTCCTAAATGTGGAGGTCCATTCGCGTAGAAAATTGGAGTAGTAATGAAACTTAGATTCCGTCTTCCATTCAGGAAAGACTGAAGAACTCGACCAGCAGGGCGACATGCTTGACTCCACCGCTCCATCACCGACTGTAAACTTCTGGGTATCAAGGATGTCTTTACTAGTTCCGAGTCGAATAATCTGAAGGAGAAAAAGGAATGGAATGTGAAAATTTCACGCATCTTTAGCTGTACGTCATATACGTACCAAATGTGAAATGTAAGCTCAGGAACCTACAATAAGTGGTAATGTAGCTTCTTAATTACATGCTGACTCTAACGCCAAAGGCGGTCACACTAAAATTGACCAGTTATAATATGAACATGACCGGTCAAACTTTGTATATATGCGACACGCGACACAGACAACAGCAATGATAAACAAATAGATTATGATGAATATGAATGCTTTGTTATTACCAATGGTAGGTAGGATGTGGATTTCACTGACGACAAATTAGTAGATTCCGGGTCTCAGTCATGTTTAGAATGGACCAACGTCCAAACGAAGTAAAAATATTGTCAATAATTGACAATATTGTACTACAATTGTAATTGTAATTGCAATTGTAATTGTAATTGTACTACATAATTATTATGTAGTACAATTATTGTCGCCACACACACGGCCAAAAACGAGGCCCTTGATTTTGGCGGCTCCGTCGATTTCCCGGGCGATCGAAAGAACCCATGGCTGAGAATAGTAGTGGGTTGAAATTCTTGGGCAATAGCCAGCGTAGTTAGGTATTCGCGAGAAGAAGTTTGGCACGAAAGATGTTCGGAATTTTCCAGTAAACGGTTAATATTAGTAATTATTTTTATTCGTTCTCGGTATAATCGTATTATCGGTCCTGTCTAAATACTCATCCGACAAAATAAATAGATTATATAAAACGAAGATATGCATATTTCGGCACACCTTATCAATAAAAATCAGTACTTATCATGATGCTGTTTAATCGTTCTCTGTCACATTTTAGTCTTTTAAGTCCATCAATATCAAATCAACTGTTTACAAAAAAATATTTAGGCTTGGATTGTAAAGTTTCAAAATTATTTAAAACTGAATTCCTTCGGGTTTTGAGTTAATGGCAGAGCCTAGTTCATCAAGCATCAACCGCTGCTCCCACCCTCATATTACTGTTTCCGGTCGCGCAGACGATAAATGGGATCAGAACTCGGATAAAAGGAATATTTAAAGAACTAAAATAATTAAAAGTATGAATTCAATAAAGTAGCACGGAATTTGAAAATTTCACTACCTATGTATGTATAACGGTTGTACTTTAAATTTAAATAAGCTGTAAATCATCAAAACAAGGAAAAGCTATCAATCAATCAAGCAATTGTTTTTGCTTGCAGGCCAAAGTAAGAAGTCAGATAAGAAGAAGATAATAAGCCTTGCCAGGTGCGAGGACTGCGAAAGTTCCTGAGCGTTTTAAGATCTTGTCCATTGCTATTGTCAATCGCGATTGAGCTGTGAACTCCAAAAAATATAAAAACCGGATTGACTTGTGCCGTTGTTGGTCTCGTAAAAAACAAACGGAGATTGAAACGCAAATTCTATTCGGAGAGCTGAAAAGGCGAGATAAGGTGATAAGATGATTATGGAAGAATTATTAGATTATTGTTGGCGTTCCTGCTTGTTCTTGTCGAGAACTTTATATTTCTACAGCCAATTCTTTCAGAAGACACAGAACAAGAGACAGTTCAAGTTTGAATAAATTGAGTTTTCACTTCGGTGCTGTCGCATTGGCTCAACTCAAATTTGATTCGATTAGCTTATTTATGTGTCAAAATGAGTTCAGTATAATTTAGAATGCCATGTTTGCTGAAATCCCAAATGACATTTTAAAGATTAGTTCCGGCTTGAGACAGTTTGATAGATTTGCGAGGAATGACTTAATTTAATCGACCAAAACGTTGAAAAAGTCCAATATATTGTTGAACGGGTTTGCATCTTGGCATTTCCAGTCAGGCTGAGCCTGGGAAACTGGTATTTGTGGAGTGGGACCTGGGATGGGACTGGAATTGAGGTCCAGCCTTGAGATGAAAATCTGCCGTTCATTGCAGTCGGCGGAAAACATTTATCATGTCTCCTGTCCATATCGAAATAAGTCAAAGGAGTTCAGAAAACTCTTGATTTTCTTTTGATACTCTCATCTCTGGATTCTGTGGTGGACATCATTACGGGATCAAGAAATTGAATGTAATTCTTAATATTTAAATTTTAAATACCGCCCGGTGACATTTAAATCTTGGCTCATGCAGGTTTGTCCGCATCCATCCTGAATAACTTATTCGTCCTGAATTACTTATACTTAACTTACCGTATTTGCTGTGCCTCCATGTGAGAAATGCCCAAGATATTCACTTCGTCGTAATTTGATGAAAGACTAAATATGTGTACCCGGGGACACCCCAACACCTTTATTGATGAGTGGCTGTCGAAAATTACTGAGAGATTATTTAGCTTTCAAAAGAAAAACGAAAATTTAGAAGTATAGGTAATTTCGCTCCTCCCCTCCCCCACCCCCCCCCCCACCGAAATTCAAGCTTGGCCAAGCCGCTGCGTTATACCTAGTTGCCTGGCAAGGCGGCAGATTCATATGAGAGTGACGCGTCAAATAAGAACCTGAGTGACGCTGAAGATCAGAATGAGAAATGAACTGCCGAGTATTTGTATGATGTAATATGGCGAATCGTGACACTAGCATTTGAAAAATGTCTCCGAAGCAGGAAAGATGATCCTGTCTCATTCCGTCATGACAGTTCACTAATCTTTCAGTTTTGATAAGAAGCTCGCTTCTGCTCTGCTTTTTGTTGTGTTCCTTTCTGAAATCAGATAAGAGTCTGGAACAGCAGTTGTTTCGATGGATGTCAGCCAAACGCAGCACTCAAGCTCCAGAAGCAGGAGAGGATGGATGACGATCGGCGAGTGACACACTGTCCTCCATTCCGATTGCCAATTGTTGCAGAAACGAAATGAGTATTTGAACTTCGGCTGTCACGACCATTTGCTAACCTGTCGCAGGGGCAAGGCGTCCTTATGACCCGCACCTCTGAAAAGAAAGACTTGAATTACGCTGACACTGCCTATGGGTATAGACAGCATCCGACACGCCGTCAGCACCGCTCGAACCAATGATAAATAATATCTGGTTTCTCAGTAGGGTAAGTACTCGTCTTGTCCCCAGCCACCAGCGATCGCTTTCTCCTCTATCGAAAGCTCCCTTTCCCATCTGAGCAAGGAAGGGCTGTCTGTTTTGGAACCCTTCCAATTCCAAATCCCAACCATTAACCATTCCATTCTAGTAGACTTGCTCCTAGCTTCCATCTGCATTCCTCACCACACTCTCCCGTCGGCAAGATTAGCGGGAAAGAAAGCCCAAGGCTGGAAATGCCATTGCATTATACGAAGAGGACTAGATCGATGTCCCCCCCGAAACCCTTTATACGCTCATTGTTAACCATGTGAAGAAACGGAGTCTGCTTTAACTTCATTGCTTATGGATTTGTAATCCATCGAAGCGCGACAATTTCACACTCGCACAAAATGATTCGAGGCTAGAGAAAATACATTAATGGATTTTAGAAGCATGTTGCTTGCACAAGACAAAACTATCTCTCTTCCAAAAAGTATGTATTTATTTAATAAAGCCCAAAAACTGGAATTGCAACAGACCAGGACAACCAAGATAAAAGTCTTCAGCTCATCCCGGAATTTTCCGGTCGATCCTTGAACTGAAGAAGAGAAATCGAAATTTAATAAAGAAATAAAGGACTATAAACTGCTTGACGTGAAAGCCGTGTAGTTGTGTCACCTAAAAGAGACTGGAGCTACGATTTATTGATCTGAGAAACCCTGGAAATAAATTCCAAGTCTATTTGTATTCCTCGAGGAATTCCTCGTCTCAATTGTGGAAGTGCATAAAGTCTACAATTTAGCATCCCGTCAACTTCTCCATTATTGAGGTGAGCAGCGACAGAACTTGTGGGAAGCAGCGGGTTCGCAGATCTCGGAAACGAACAGCTCAACCTTATTTCAGCTAATACTGCCACCGTTTTGTCCTATGCCAGTCCTATCTATATTACTACCCAAGGACGACTCGTAAGTAAATTAATACAAATCATACTGAAATGCTTGCCACAGGTTTTCTTCTTAAGGCACGCATTGGAATGTTGGGAAAAGAAGTCTGAAAACAAGGCTGTGTCTGAGTAAATAAGTAGAAAATAACGTACATAGTAAGTAGTATCTCCTCGAAGCGTGGGCATTTATTTTTGCATTCCGTATGATGTGCCTGTGAAAGCAGATGGGAGAAGGGAGCAGAGAGCCGAGAGGAGAGAAAGCATGTATCCAAATCACACCTCCAACTTCATCTGTCAACAAACTTGAGGCCTCATTCCAATCCCAGGTATAATACTCTCTCCATGTTCTACAGCCCGAACGAATAGAAATCATTCGTCTTTCGCACTTGGTATTTGCACTCTCATTTTGAAGTCAGTCCACGTTACTTCACTTCAAATCAACTACACTAATGGCAATTTTCTATAAGCGATTCTCCGGCTTCCAATAGTGTCTAAACCATAGATGGGCGCCCTCCCCTCGAGGGGAGGGATTTGAGGGCTGAGGGGAGGGCAAGGGCAGGTTTTTTTGAGGACCGAGGGCGAGGGCTGAGGGGAGGGCTCTG
>VNWX01003440.1:0-10312 GCA_009869905.1 Ceratophysella communis | reverse complement strand
GCATACGGTAAGGTTATTGTTCTGTTGCATCAGCTAATATACGGATTAGTCATTTCCTTACTGATTGTCACAACGAACGCGAAATCATAGTTTCAAACTGACAACTGATCGGAACAGCGTGTGTTCATAAATTTGTTTATTTCTTGAACTTTAAATTTGAACAGGTGACAGGCAACGGGTAGAAACTGTGACTGTGACTTTACATCCGTTTGGAAAGAAAAGATGAGTGCAGAAACAGGTGCAGCGGACCAACTGGATAACCTTAGTTTAAGTAAGAACAATGAGCAATAACAAAATCAAAAATATACAAAAGCGTGGGGAATGCTATAGTCTATAGTGTATAGCGGCAGGCGAGTAGCCAGGATAGGGTTTTTGGGGTTCAAAGTTCATGTGTCATGTGAGAGGCAGCCAGCCGTGGCTGCCTCTCAGGCTAAAAGTTTTACCCTTTTATCTTTATTTCATGCAAAAATTCACTTCAAAATCATGAAAAACAAAAATCGCGAAAACTGATTTTTAAAGAAAAATTCAAAACCCTTCCCGAAACCTAATCCTGGCGACGCGCCTGGCTGGCTAGCGGTAACTCCAGGCCAGGGTTTACTCACAAATATTCTAATTTCTAATTGGACATGGGCATCTTACCCCCCCCCCCCCCCCCCCCAAAAAAAAAAAAATGTTTGAAAAAATGACATTTTTATTCATTTTTCAAAATTTTCGCGCCTGTGGTGCAATTCTATTTTTCTAAACGTAATATGTACATTTTCTGGATAACGAATGTGTTCAAAAACGAGAAAATCGCTTCGCTGATGCAATACTTTGTACTAAACCTTTAAAAATCGCGCCTGCGGCACTTCTGAGGTCATATTTTCTAAAATTTTTACCTTTTCATCTTTATTTCATGCAAAAATTCACTTTAAAATCATGAAAAACGAAAATCGCGAAAACTGATTTTTAAAGAAAAATTCAAAACCCTTCCCGAAACCTAATCCTGGCCACGCGCCTGGCTGGCTAGCGGTAACTCCAGGCCAGGGTTTACTCACAAATATTCTAATTTCTAATTGGACATGGGCATCTTCTATTTCTATTTCTTCTAACTAGACATTACCACCATTCACCATTGCTTAATGCTAAAATTATGTTTGGTTCCTCGCTCAGGTGACAAGGTTATTTATACGTCTGAGAAATCTGGAGATGATGGAACCGGTGATGGTAGCGAGGTCAACCCTTTCAAAACTGTTATTCAGGCTCTAAGATCAACTGGAAAGGAACCTTGGCCTACCATTTACGTCGATTCGAAGGAAGACGGGAAGGTATTCGTAGCAAAAATTAAACAGCTTTTTTAATCCGTTTCCCAAAATCCAAAATATACAGCCGCGCGTCCAGTGGTGGATAGATTCTACTTAATCCATTCTCTGTAATCTTTATAATTGTAGAAATTTGACCTGGTGGCTAAGACACAGTTGAAGAAGGTGTTAAAGATATATGCTCGTGAAGCAAGCAAAGACAGCGCTTCAGCAGCGAAAGAGGCTTTGGACGCTGAACAACGTGCAAAGAATCTTGACGAAGCCAGAAAGGTAAGGAGAATTTTGAAATGTTTGCTTACTGGCACTTCTCGGTCGTGCTCACTTCATAATGAAGGCGCTGATAAAATATCGACTGATAAATTGTTAAAACTAGGTTGTAATTGAGGAGGACAAGTCTCTACCAACAGCACTGCGTATTAAAATCCGTGACGCTTCTCTCAACAAGGAAAAGAGGGTTCAGATCTTTGGATGGGTTCATCGACTTCGTCGACAAGGTATTTTAGTACGCCAAATATGCATAACCACACTCACATACATACTATGCTTGTACTAGAATCGCCAGTTCCTCGATTTTGATTGATTTTGAAGCCGTACGGCTTAGCAAGAGCAAACTAACTGAATAATAAAAAGATATAAGTGTGCCTTTTTTAAACTGTGTTCTTACTATAACACCCGGTTTTAAAATTGCCCACAGGAAAATCGTTGATGTTTATTACACTTCGGGATGGATCCGGATATTTGCAATGCGTGCTTACGGATAAGTTGTGCCAGACATACAACGCCTTTGTCCTTGCTACTGAAGCCTCTGTTTGCTTATGGGGAACTCTTGCAGCTGTTCCAGAGGGCAAAATTGTAATGAATTTGATACATAATAGGATAGTAAAATAATTCATCATAATAATGGAACTAGATTTCTAATGAATTTTCGAAATCTACTGTTTTATTGCAGGCACCAGGTGGAGTGGAGCTGAAGGTTGATTACTGGGAAGTCATCGGATTCTCTCCACCGGGAGGAGCCGATGCAATTTTGAACGAAGAAGCTCACCCGGATGTCCAACTTGATCAACGACATATAATGATTCGCGGGGAAAACACCTGCAAAGTACTTCGAGTGAGGTCAGCATTAATGCAAGCATTTCGGGATCACTACTTTGCAAATGGATATTGCGAGGTCAACCCGCCAACTTTAGTTCAGACTCAAGTTGAAGGTGGCTCAACGCTTTTCAAACTGGACTACTTCGGTGAAGAAGCATACCTAACGCAAAGTTCTCAGTTGTATTTGGAAACATGTCTTCCTTCGTTGGGTGATGTCTTCTGCGTTGCACAAAGTTATCGTGCCGAACAAAGCAGAACTCGTCGTCATTTGGCTGAATACACTCATGTTGAAGCTGAGTGCCCATTCATCTCGTTCGACGATCTACTGGCTCGCCTTGAAGACTTGGTCGTGGATGTTGTGGATCGAGTTCTAAAGAGCTGTGGAGATTTAGTCTACGAACTTAACCCTGTAGGTATTCTGGATTCTATAGGGAAATAGGAAATACTAATTATTGCATACAGGATTGCCAGTGAGATGTTTTGCCCAACACTAAATGTTTTACGATTGTAATTGTAGGAGTTTCAACCACCAAAGCGTCCATTCAAACGAATGGACTACGCGGAAGGAATCAAGTGGCTGAAAGAAAATGGAGTCACTAAAGAAGATGGCTCTTTCTATGAGTTTGGAGAAGTACGTCTTGCATTAAACGATTTAAAATCACTCTTATTTTAATTGCTACATCTTTATTTTACTAGGACATTCCAGAAATGCCGGAAAGAAAAATGACCGATTCATTCAACGAGCCGATTCTCTTCACACGTTTCCCGGCTGGAATTAAGGCATTCTACATGTCACGGTGCCCAGAGGACCGTCAGCTCACTGAATCGGTAAGATATTGTGTCATCGGCACACGCTGTAGTGATGCTAATACGTTGTTTGTACTAGCAGTTATTTTTATTGTTATTATTAGGTGGATGTACTATTGCCGAATGTTGGAGAAATTGTCGGTGGATCAATGCGTATCAACGATTATGATGAAATGGTTGCGGCCTATAAAACAGCTGAAATTGACCCAACCCCATACTACTGGTACACCGACCAGGTAACTTCAGACATGCTTTATCGGACGAATCTTATTTAAATTATTCCGCATTTTTGCAACTTTGGAGAAAAGCTATTGTGGCATAACAGTTTTAAAATAATAGATATGTCGATTTCTTTATTGTAGAGGAAATTTGGAACTGTTCCTCATGGCGGTTATGGACTTGGTTTGGAGCGATTTCTGTGCTGGCTGCTTAACCGTTATCACATCCGTGAAGCTTGTTTGTATCCTCGGTTCCTGGAGAGATGTCGTCCATAAATAAATAAAGTTTCATTTCGACTTCAACTCTGCACCAACACAAATAGTATAAGCCTGCCAGTGAAACCATGTTTTGCTTTAGAAAAATTGAATATTTAGTGAAATTACATCCGGTAACTGTGTTGCTTTACTTTCTGCGGAATGTGATACGCACCAAAGAAGACAGGTGAAAAAAGGTAATTAAGAATTGAAGGTTTAATACTACCTTAGTATTAACGTTCTTACTCTGTTGTCAAAATATGCCTTTATAATTAGCCTTTTTCGAAAATACATAGGTGTGGGTTTATAATTTCATTTGAGGTCGGAATAAAATTCGGTTCTGCAAAAAAAGCTTTCCTATCTACATCTACTAATTGAAATATGATTAAATAATGCAGTTTGATGGTTGAGTTGAGATCAGAGGACACGAGGAGGGTGGCTCCGGACGATTATTAGTAAATCTCGATGCTCCGGACTCCGGACTCCGGAAAAATTGTATTTGTGTTCAAGATTTTTTAATCGATTTACCCAGCATTTTAGCAGCAGATGAAACAGCAGAAACTGATCTTGAGTCATAATTGATCACGGGTCGTTCGTACATCGTACAAGCAGCTACCTAGTTACTGCGAGTAAGGGCTGATCACCAGCCGTGTTTGCGTGGGGCTCACCGAAATCGCCAAAGCAAAATTAGAGTAGACAAGAACAAGGCACACACACTTGGACTTGGAATTAGATACAACTTCAAACTTGCAACTTTGAACTTGTGAGTTGCTGGTGGGTCACTACTGCTGACTGCACTGTTTGTTCCATTTCCATAGGCATATCAACAATAAGGAGTCAGGCTAACTGACGTGACGGTGACGAAGAACACGGACGGAAGGAAGGTGGTGTAGGTGGTGTTGGACGGGGTAAGCTCATAGTTCAAGAAACGGAATGAATACTAACGAAACGAGTTAAATAAAAATTGCTATTTATGACCTAAAAAGTTCTGTACAGCATGGGCCATGAGCCATTTGAAGAACTATAACCTGCTATAATGTATAATTTTAACCTGACCTACTGACTAGTCACTAGTGCCTGCTGTTCTGCATGAGCGAGCCACCGAACATTTTAAAACAACTGAAAATCGGTGTCCGTGGACTTTGTAAAATAAATCGGTTTTTCTAGTCAATTCAATGCTAATAGTCGAAAAAAATACATAGCAATCATACAAACTTGTGACTTGGCGAGCATAATCAGCATCAGCATAACACCCAAAATTGGCAACTACAACTAATTGACTAATCGTGTTTTTGTGCGATTTTAAATTTTAGACAATGAATTCCAACATGGTAGCCGCTCGTATTCTTCGCTCCGCTACTTCTGCACTCAATGGAAAGTCAGTTTCCCTTGCCCAGCGACGTGGCTTTGTCCAGTTGGGAAAGAAAGACATGGAGCAAATTAAGAACTGGTATGATTCCACGTTATTTGTTATTATCTAATTCCAAACATGATGAGGATACTAGTCGTAAACCCAACAAAATAAAAAGTTCTAGGCGTTAGTGTATCTAACGTGCACAATTTTATGTAGGATCCCGACCCTTGGTGTTTTTGGTGCCACTTCTTTCGTCGCAATGTGCTACTTCACTGACTGGCGGGTTACTAATGAATGGATTCCTTTCTATTCTGGAAAGTTTAAATCGGATGACTAATAACCTCGTCGAAGATTTAGCATTGCTGTCTTTAAACATGTAAAGTCAATACTGTAGATAAATAATGATTCTTCTATGAGCTGCTAGTGAGCTCAAGCTCTTTCGATAAACAAATTAGTCGGTGATTGGATGAATATTGGATGGTTACAAAGATAAAAAATGTAAAACAGGAGCAAATAAATCTATAGCCGCAGGTCTTAAATCTCGATACCATCTCATCATCTGAAATCTTCTACCTTCTACTATCCTTGCACGATGCATACTTCGCAATCAACTTCTCCCCGCATTGCTCTATGTACAATCCATGCCTGCGGTCGCGGTCGTTGTTGATACGGTCAACGGTAGTGAAGCTAAGTTTTAAGCCGTTTCAGTGCTTATAGATAGTATAGTGCATTTTAACTAAAGCTTAATACGCATTGTTCAATGCTAGAACGGAAATGAATAACTTTAATTGAACAGAATTTACGACTACCTCCGTAATAATAATAATGGTAACAAAAATAAATAACTACACATGAACAGAAAAGGTAAGTAAGAGTAGCGCAGGGGAGTTTAATTTGTTCTTCGAAACTTGCAACAAGGGCTCAGTTGATTTCTGCTTCCACTTTGTCGAGTAGTCTCTTAGTGTCTTTTCTGAAAAATAGAGTGATAAGGCTTTCATTAGGGGTCTTACTAACAAGTTTTAGCCAAAATAAACCCAGTTGCCTTTATTAAGTTCCAATCCCGAGCCCGACTTACATTTGTTGATGAAGTCGATAAATCGGTTGCACGGTTTTATTGAGTTCTTCTGACTTCGCCATTACTTGATACATGACTTTGATTGAAGCATCGGCTGTGTCACACAACTGTGTGACGGCATCACTTGCAACAAATGTGCAGTCAACGGTCATTGAAGACAACTAAAACAGTAGTATTCAATACATTGACTGCTAATTTATTTTTAGGTTCATCCAATGAACATTTTATTACCGAGTGCAGAATTCCTGTAAGATTTTCAGTAAGGGTGTCGACAGATGAAGCTAGTTTCTTCGCTTCAAATTCAATTTCGTTCATAATTATATTTAAATCATTCGAGCTGGACTCGGCTAGACTAATGCTATCCAGCCTCCTCGAGTCCGTGTCATTCCCGGAAAACTCAGGCTCCTGAGTTTTGGTTGGACTAGCGAGCTTAATCTTCTCGTTGAGATCTTGAGCCACATAAGTGACCTGCTGTCCTTCTTGAGTGACAATGCCTTCTAAGCTCAAATCGCCAACCCAATGCCTCGCCTTATCGAAGAATTTCCTGGCTGTCTGATCCAGTTGCTCCAATGAAGCAGGAGAGTCAGTCGATTTACTGAGCGTATTGTCCCAATCATTTATCTCATGGTATGAACTCGTCATGGCCTGGTTGTCATCTGGAGTTGAAGTTTGGTGCGCCATTTTGCCTTCAACTGTAGATCTCTGACTGAATCTCGATGAATTAATATAAATACTATTATTAAGGTAATACTTGTACCTTAAATAGTTATCCTCAGCTCAGGTCACTCACAGGTGTGGATAATAGCAGATGATTGATGAGAGAACGAAAGATGTGAGCTGTTTGTTTCTTTCTGGTAGTAGTGGTGGTAGTTGGTAAGTGTATTAGTTGTTAGTGGCGGCTAAGCTTAAGCTGGCAGCAGGGTTAGCCCCCTGCCCTGTGCCTGCGTGCGTCTCCGTTGTAGTTGTCCGTCTTAAATGTAAGTCAAAGGTTTACGTTGTATGTCATACGAGGTAAGTATTTTTTCTTATACACCTTCTAATTAATCAAGAACAGGTGACAAGGGTCAAACGCAGCTCTCAATGATGAGTTCGAATGCCAAAAGTGAACTTACAAACCAAAAGACAAATTATTAATTTAATTTTTTAAAAAAAAAATCACGAGACCGTTTCTTTCGTTAGATTTTATTTTAGATTTAGTCATTAGTCCCAGTCCAGTCCCAGACAGACGCCCAGACACCAGAGACAGACACCAGACCAGACTAAATCCCTGAAAAAATAGAATGACTTTTCGTATTGACGAACTTCGCGGGGAATTCGAACGGCGTCACTAATTGATTCCCACATCCCACACCGAGCTCAAGCAGAGGAAGGTTAGGGGTGGCCGGGATTACTCATACTCGTCCCATCCCTTTTGCTGTCGTGTCTTTCTTCAGAAGCAGAAGCAGCAGCAGCACAGAGCATAGCTGATAGCGCGGATTGGACATTGAACTTCCACATCCACACAACTGACTCTTCTGCTTCCTGCTTGCTGCGCCTCAGCTACTATTCAAGGACGTGACACGGTCAATCTTCGTAGAATTGCTCTGTCATTTGCTAATAGAATTGCAGGGGTCTGATAAAACCATTATCTAAACATCACAGTAGCGAGTAGTAGTGTCCGGGGAACAGGGCTGTATTTCATTTTTCTGCCGTGATTCCTAAAATATATCACGTAGTAATCAAACATCCAAAATTGAAGCCGGAGGATAACACAAGGACAAAGCAGGAGTAGGACACAGGAAGTTTGAACCAAGATCTCAGAGGACGAGTGACGAGACGTAAAGCCTCGATTTTGCTGATTTCGATACAATTAAAATTATTATTGGACAACAGGTACGTAATTTTAAACCATACATACAACATAGTACATAACATGATAATTGACGAACAGCATGTGCATGCATAGTTTCTAAAGTACGACATACAACATAATGACAAAAGATGTTGGTTTTGGGCGTTGTTTATCCATGTTATTGCTTACTTAACTGTTAATTGCCTTTAAGCTGTCTGTAGAACATAGAATCTGGAATCTGGAATAATGTCAATGTAGAACTAACAGCTTAGGGTAAAGGTACAGTAAGGTTATTTCAAATGCATCGTGTCGTAAGGACATTTGATGGTTTACGAATTGGCTAATTTTTGAATTTCTAAGTTAAGTTTAGTGAAGAGACAAAGTTAACCTGTTTTACGTTTGACTCTCATACACGTAAATACAGAGTTTCGATTCTTAACGTTAGAGTAGAGTGCCTAGATGTTTTTAATTTGGATATTTGATTTTGGACCTTCTTTTTTTAAAAATCAGATCCGATAAAAATCCGACAAACGCGCCATGGCCAAGAAGACCTATGACCTTCTCTTCAAATTATTGTTGATTGGAGATTCTGGAGTTGGGAAAACATGCATCCTCTTTCGGTTCTCGGATGACGCGTTCAATACTACTTTCATTTCCACAATTGGGATTGACTTCAAAATTAAGACGATCGAATTACGTGGGAAGAAGATCAAACTGCAGATCTGGGACACTGCTGGGCAGGAGCGTTTCCACACAATTACCACAAGCTATTACCGTGGAGCAATGGGAATAATGCTCGTATATGATATAACGAATCAGAAATCATTTGAAAATATTGCCAAATGGCTGCGAAACATTGACGAGCATGCGAATGAAGATGTGGAGAAAATGATTCTGGGCAACAAGTGCGACATGGAAGATAGCCGAGTTGTGCCCAAGGAACGTGGAGAAGCTATTGCATTAGAACATGGAATTAAGTTTGTTGAAACTTCGGCCAAGAATAATGTGAATATCGAGCGTGCGTTTCATGAACTAGCGGAGGCGATTTTGAACAAGACTCCTGGCCGTGACTCAGCCGAGCTTCCAGACCGAGTTAACGTTGATCGATCCCGAGGAAATCCCAGTCATCAGGGTTCAAAATGTTGCTGAATGTGGAAGATAACTTCAAGCTCCAGACCACAAACAAACTTCTCTATCACTGCACTACTGCACTACTACTATTACCCACGCAGCCTCGGACTATTAAGTATAAACATTCAATAACTACAATGATGATGAGGCGGAATCATAATTAATTACAAAACTCTATCAGTAGGTTTCACTTGGATGAAGGGTTCAAAAGATGAGCTAATAAACTTCGTCCTGCTGTTTAGAATTACATATATACTTAGCTCACTGTTCTGAATCGTCTTATTTGTACTCATCCATAGATTTTCGATAGGCGATTGTTCATTTCAAACCAGGTTAGTTCATACGCGTACCTTTAGTTGCCGGCAGTATTTTCCACCTGTCGTTCTCATGTGCAATGCAGTGAATAAAAATGGTATGAACCTTGAAATCAAGGAGCAAATAGAAATATGAGGAAGAGTAGGAACTACACTTGGCGCTGGTTTCAGTGTCAGATCTTATTTAAGTATTATCATGGATATGGATAGTTCTATTTATTGCAGGTCATGAAGAGTCTACCCACCTAGGTATCTTTCTTTGTTCCACTCCACGTGATTAGTTTTGACTCATCCCTTCCTTTGTGCTACATTTATGCCTTTTTACAATAAATCAGTGCTTTGAACACCACCCTGAACTAGTGTTGACAAAAATTACAGACAGAGGAAAATATACGTAAAAAGACACGCCTGGTATACTTTTCACAAAGCTGTACTTTAGAATCAAAGGACTAGGCACCTTTCCAGCTAGAACTAAGAAAGCGCACGTATGACGTATGCACGAGAATAATGGATACCATCTAGCCTCCTTGCAGAAATATCATCTAAATCATTCATGATCTCCTACCTCAAATAGAAATCTGTTAATCAGTTTCATTTTTTATTTCCGAATTTTTTGTTGAATACCCAGTAACTGTAACTGTGCCATATACAAAAACTGTTACGCCAATTTTGTTCTAATAAGTGAAATTAAATTAAAGACAAGCGATATTACATCCACGCCAATATGACATATTCGGCTTGTCCAGAATCGGATGTGGGGGATCCTGGGCTATTTCGCAATTTGCTATTCACTGACAAACTAAACAAAGTCGTCATCATCTTCAGCCATTTCCTTCGCCAATTCAAGATCTTGCTGCTCCCTTTCTCGACGCTCTTCGGCCGACTCCAAATCCTTATTATAACTCTTTGGTGGAAATCGCATAGCTTTCAC
>VNWX01003439.1:0-10312 GCA_009869905.1 Ceratophysella communis | reverse complement strand
TTGTAAGGACATGTAAATTTTAATTAACTGAAAATTTTCTATTGTGAGAATTTTATTATTTTATAGTTTAGAGGGCGAGTTCACGGAGGTAGCTTTGTGTTTTTTTAAACACTGTTTTATTGACTTTCCAGCCCAGATTCAGCTGGATTACGTTAAAATTCAATCGTTGCTGTGGCATCATCGATCATCGACCAAAATATCAACAAATCTTCCCACGGGACAAAGATAATCTCACAGGCTTAAAAACAGCTAATGAGACTACGCCACTACGTGCGGCGACAACAAACAACTGAAACTAACCTGGATAATTTAACTACGATTCTAGTGCATAAAAAGCGCAGGAAGGTGCTGGTGCCTGAATCACAATATAAATAGTTATTCCCTAATCATAAATTGCGTTCAACTTACTTAGTAACGGCTTTCCTGTTCAATTAATATTGGCATCAATTTTATGAGACATTTGCTTTGTATTTCATAAAATTAATTCTAGGAATTCCTTTTAAAAGGCCAAAATAAAGGTACCAAATCTATCAGTTCTCTAGATAATTGATTATTAAATGCATATTTGATATTTAAGGTCTATTTAATATTTAAAAAGTAGGCGTTCAAAGCAAAGTATTAAAAATATAAAAGGTATTGAAAATGTAATTGAGCCGATTCTTACAAAGGGGGCGAATGCGACATGTTTTTCTGCTTTAAAGTTATTCCAGTATTTATATAAGCCAAACTTAAGTCAAAGTATTTATGACTAAAATGAAAATTTAAAATCTTTCTTAGTGAGTCCAACGTGGACTTTTCCTACATATTGCGAATTTCATTTTGATTTTAGCACACAACAAAATGCTTTCTAAGAAGACTTTGCAAATTTGGGACAATATGCACTTATTTGGAGTTTGGTTATTTGTATCATCTTTGAAATCAAACGTTCAGAAATTGGGACTTGAGGGAAAGTGTAAAAGTATTTATAAAGAAAAATTTCGTTGGTTGTGGCGGAAAATTCTTCTGCTTCAAATTTTTGCTAGACTAATCTTTGTTGTCCTGACGTCCTTATACTTGGTCATCAGCAAAACAACTAATATTATTGAAACCTTGCTTGCGGTAATGAGTCTATCCTTAGTTTCAGTCTCCATAATAGCACTGACTATGTTCTATGCTCAACCTGAAGACTATGAAGCTGCTCTAAATCGGTTCTTTGTACTTAATGCATCACTGAGTAAGAAATTAAATCAAGCTTTAATTATCCTGAACTAGTTTCAACTTGTTTCATAATCATCGAAATTTAATTATTTGAACTTTTAACAATTTTAAGCCAGTAAATTTAAAGCGAAGCAACCGAAAAAGGATCAACTACAAACTGGAATAAATTTCATGTTTTACGCAGTTATAATCTCGGTATCTCTGGCTTTTCCTTCAGCAATTGGAGTCGTGTACTACGAAACAATATTTACAGATTTACTTCGTACCATTAAGCTTGGATATATTCTTAGTAATATCTTTCCTGGTGCATTTCAATGGTATATATTGGCTGATTTCTGTCTTGGAATATTTATATGGTACGTAATAGGGACAGCGATAGTCATTTACACGATGTTCACGTATAGCTCCTTAATATACGCCTTAGCTATGTCTAAATGGATGAAAGTACTCAGGTAATTTTGTATTACAAATCACACCTGCTCATTTTGAAACCAATATCAAATGTCTAGTCGGTAGAAAGACACTTAGTTTTTTTTTATATTTTTGAAAATTACAGATGGACTCCTGATATCACTCAGAAAAAACGTGAACTACATTTTCGTGCTTACAGATCCCTTCAAGTAATGAATGCTCATTGGGCAGAAATGATGAAACGATTAGTTGCCACAATTCTTATCGCCTTGGCAGCCAGTTTAATTGGAATGTTGGTTGTTCTAATTCGCGGTGGAGTACGTCAATTCCCTGTAGTCATTAATGCTTCGATAATTGGCGGACTTTCTGTTGGAGTCGCTGGATTAGTCGTCGGCGGAATCATGTATTTTCGTGTCGCTTTGGCAATGACAGCAAGCTCTGCATCGTGCTGGCAGGGATTTCATAAAAATGACTCTGGAATGTCTCGAGCTGATAGGGCTTTTTGCAAGTCTTGTCGTCATATCAGTTGGTATTTTGGGAAATTCTTCTCAATCCAGAATCATGAATTACCGCTGATCTTTTTCGGGAATATAGTTGTGAAGAGTGCAATTGATATGTTACTCACACTTCCCTGAACTTATTGTTTCATTATCTATTTTATAAAGTTACGTATTATCATTTTTCAACACCAACTTTGATCATGCTCATGCCGATGAAAGTTCAATTCTAAGCCCACGCCCAGTCCGCCCATTAGGTCTAAAAAAAATTACAAGCCGTTGTTTTAACACGTTGAAAATTTCCTTCTCAATTTAAATTTTATTGAAACTCGATAAAACTGTTCTTATAAGATGCTACAAAAATTAGGGTCGATAAATGCATTCAGGAGAGGAATTGCTAAATTTGCCATGTTTGCTATATTACTGTATTTGTTTATGTACCTATGTCAGAGGTTGGTTTTAGAATATTGTATAATGGTATTTATTATGTAATGTATTTTAGCAAAATTTTTTTTTTAAATATCACAATTTTAAAATGTAGTCCCACTTTCCAACAAAAATGCAGTATGTAGATTTATTAGATGATCCTAGTGGACTCACATGGAACTTTCTGCAGACTTGCGAAACCATCTTTAAGTTTTTTAGACGAAATCGATCATAAAAAAGTAATTTATAATTTGTAAGAAGGGAAATCGCCAAAATATCGATTGAATTCAAAATTGTATTCAAGGACACGATACATGAATGAACGTCAGAGAGACTGTTTGCTTGACATAAAATTGTTCGTAGAAAACAGAGTGACGAAAGGTGTACATGGCAGTTATGAATTAAATATTATTTTAAACCTTCAAGCATTTGTTGTTTTAGAAAGACATTCTACTCTTTCAGTTCATCTAAATAATTCAGATACATCCTTCAATAAATATTTCAGATATGTCGTGTTAAAATGGTGGTCTACAATGGTGAGCTCGGAACTGAAGGTTTTTCTAGAAATACAACTGAGCTGAGCGTCCAACCAAACCAGAAATATCAACAAAATTCTGCAAAAAGATAGCTAGGTGGTTAATAAATGAAGAAAATGAATTACTCAAAATGTATCCTTATTGTCATAACAATTGGTACATACGTTCCCACTTCATCCGCAGGATTCGGCCAAGCTGTTACTGACGTGCTTAAGATATTTAAGCCATGTTACACAGACGTTGTTTTTTCACAGGCCGTAGAAGACCTTGATCCACCTCCATATCCCATATTGGTTTCGACGCCTCAAAAAGAATATACCCCAACTCCTTCAACTTTCCGCGATGAAACATCTACGATAATATTGCGTGAAAACGGAAGTGATTTGTATCATCCATATTTTTTAGGTTCAGCGGAAGCTATGCCGAAACCAATTAAAGTTCGTTTTAATTGTGTTGCTATTATTCTATTGGAAGCCAATTCAAGACGCGAAATTCGCCGGGGTGTTCGTTTTCGGCATACCTGGATACTTGAAACTAATTATAATAGTTCAGAAAATTTCAAACGACTAGGTATCGTTTCATATGCTGGGAATGTGTACATCAACGCTTTGTCTTACACCAGTTTCGATGCAGACCTTCTGAGTGAGCCCGTTTGGCGTACTACAAGAGATTTGAAATATTTTGCCGTTTACTTATGGCATATTTCAATTATTCACCGAGTTACAAAATCGGTCGAGCTGAGTATTGTTCTTAATCCGCCGTGCTCAATTCCAATATTTAGCGGCAGGGTTGAACGTTGAACTCATCAAACTGAGCATAAATGAGCTGGACTCCATTTTTGCTGCTGGAATACCGAATCTTTGTGAAAAGTTATTATTCGTTGTGAATTTTCTCGAGCCTATCACTGGGAAGAAAAGCAAGCGTAATTTCTATTTAGGACCACCCATCCTCCCAAAAAGATTAATTTACCCTCCGGACATCTTTAGAAGACTGGTTTATAAATCTGCAATATTCATGATTCTTGTTAGTGAGTTCAGCAATACTACATTTTTGTGCTTTAGATATCATACTACCATGGATGTAATTTCCATAAGATATGACGGCCTGAGTTTAACTGAAGAAAGTGTAAAACGAGGTTCCCGCTTCAATTTTTTTGGAGAAACTCGAAACCTAGAAGTTTACTCTTCAGTTGGATATTATTTTCCAACTCGATGTTCAGGATTTAAATTTATGTCTTGTAGCACGAGAGAAGTTCTTCTGGATTTCTCGGTTTATTTAAAACCACTAGATGCAGAAGTTTGGTTATTTCTTGCAATGATTTTTGGGGTCAGTGCTGCCTTTTTGCATGGTTTATTTGGACTAAAACATGTGTCGGAAAACGGGTTACTCCTGTTATTTTCCACACTGGTGGAGCACAGTTATCAACTTACGAAACAAGTACAACGGCTCACTAGTTTTAATATTTATATTACTGGCTTGTTCTTGATGATAATGGTCATTACGAACGGTTATAAAGGAATTGTTATTTCGGACGTCACATCTCCTCTTCCAGAGAAAACAATTACTACTTTTCAAGAAGCAGTAAAAGCTAAGTATACTCTAGTTACACCTAACTTGGACTTGAAACAAGAATTAGATATACTAAAGTTCAGGGATAAGTATGATCACGAGCTGAGTGAGTATTTGGGGACCCTTTCCATAAATGAAACGATAAAAACAATCGCAGACCAATATCTTTAAACATCAGATTTTGCTGTAAGTCTTGACATGGCATTACATCCTAACCCCAGCTATCAAGCTATCAATATTTCACATAATCTTGCCCAGCTTTACCGTTCTATCCGTGGCATGATGGTTTCGTGGTATGAAAGGGATAAGTCCATTTTTGTAAATGACACATATTGTATGAGTTCGAGAAATGCAATAAAACCATTTGGGTCGACGCTAGCATGGAGTTAAAAACTGCATTCGCAACAATTAACGAAAAGGAGTATTTAAAAACACTAAGAGATGATATAATAATAAATATAGGCAAGGAAGAAATATTGGCACAAAGATTTGGAGTTGACTTAACAGAAAGACTGTGGGACAATGGGACAAGGACTTCTGGCTAGACGTATGAGACAGCTTTTCAGTTCTGGAATCTACAACCACTTCAAAGAAACAGAAACAGCTGGCGTCATGAAGTATTTTAGCATAAAAGGATCGGCGTTAGTTAAGCCGAGTCCCCTTAACTTGAACACAAATATTATTACGCTATTTTTTATTTATTTTGTGCGTGTATTTGCTTCGATTTTTGTTATTACTGCTGAAGTGGCTAAAGTTGCCTTATCGAATTTCAACATAACAAATTTTATTCGGGATTTTAGGCTTGTATATTATGCAATAGTGGTAAGGCGTGGATGAAATCTGAATGTGTATTTGGGAGCTTTAGCAAAACCCTGACAGTCTAATGCGGAATACCTGAATGTACTCGTAAAATAATAAATCATAAATTATTTCACAAGAACTTTTTATACAAAGCAGTTTTTAATAAACTTGCTAATCGCCCGATAATCTTTTAAGCCATGTCTGAAGCGTGGTATGAACCATTTGCAACCCCTCCTTGACAGCTTTAAGACTTATCCTTCGTCGCTATACAACCTAACTGCCCCAGTACTAAGGAAAGCATCTGAATAAACGATATTTGACATAACCTTCGAAAGCCATGTAAAATTCCTATTACCCATTGGCAGTGGAATGATATTTTGATAGAATTCCGCCGTATCGGATAAAAATTCTCGACAGGCACAACTTTGAATCATGGCGTCTAATACAATCGGGCGGCAGACGTAGTCTTCGTGGCATTGCGGTTGATTTATCATAGCCAGAACTTCTTTTACGCAATACCAAGCTGAAGCTGAAGCGAGGCTGAGGAATTTAGGTCCGAATTGGATTACAATCTGATCAACCTTTGGGTTTTATATAGGAGTTTTAATAATTTCTCATTGGTCAGGGTTGATTTAAGTTTAACTGAAAATTATAGATATTAGTATAAAGAAATAACAGAACAAGTGTACGTCGTGTGGATGTAGACAAATAACGCGAAAATCTTTCTGCAAATAGGAACAAGGAATTAACCTTGGAGGGCCCCCTGGAGCCCCAGGTGGGGTTTCTAACTTTACTGCACTGCATTTTATTAGGTGAACCGAGAACAAATTTATTACTCGGAAAAAGTGGGGGGGGGGGGAGCTACTGAAATTTTTGGGGTAAAGTCATTAAAGGAATTTAACCTTGTTGAGCTTTTGTAAATTAATGCAGGTTTAAGTTCGTTGAAATTAACGAAGGGCTCGTCAGTTATGTTTGAATTTAGTGAAAACTCAGCAGTAGCATGTCGCCTCCATTTATGCAAATCTCCTTCCAGCCTTTTATGCAGCGATAATTTTTATTTGAGCTGCTTTTCTGTCTTAACACTTAAAACCAAGGTTTGAATCCAATATTGTCTCCCAACTGAAAGGGCCGCATGTATTTGAAATCGGTCTACCGAAATTGGAATCATATTTTCAGTGCAATCACTTGAAACGAAGCTTTCCGCTGCTAGAACGCCTTCTGGCATAGCTGCCGCAGGATAGATAACATACCCCGCTATCTTATGCTCGTCGATGTACTTTAATACTTTTTCCGAGCGTTTGACAGAATATTATTTCAGAATCCGTCGACAACGGTTTTCTTTCGGGCAACGGATGAAGAGTTTCAACTGTTTGATTTGGAGGCTCATCGACTGCAGGAATTTTGGCTTCAGGAGAAAGGCAGCTCATAATCACGACTGTCCCGGTGCCTTGATTATCTTGCATTTTTCTAGAAATACGGAAGTTTTTTTTTAGCGCTTTTGCAGCTTTTATTTAATGGAGGTTAACTGTAGTCTTTAATCTTCTAAGTTGTTTATGCTGTGTTTTTGAATGATGACAGAATATACAAATCAAATAGCTGTAACATACGAGTATTTTGGTCACCTTCGCAATCCATTTCATCCGCTAAAAGGTGGGTTTGATCTGTAATGCTTTTACTGGTGGTTTAATTAGAGTAATAAATCATTAAAACAATAGAACGAGTCCAAGCAACTTAAATATGCGCGACTAAAAATTTATCTAACCTGAAACCTGACTCTGAAGTAATTAAATTTTCAAACCTTCTAGGTATATCGCACAAAGTCAATGACTAACAGAGAGGACTAAACACGAGTTCAGAAGTTATACCAAAATGAATTGAACCAAAATTTTCCCATGCAAGCAGAAATTCACAAAAACCAAGTTTTATTCCCACAAAAACTTATGTGGGCTTTGCTTCACATAAAAGGATAAATATGCATATCAATTTTCTGTATCGGAGTTCTAATTTTAAGTTTTTTGGAATCTATTCCAATCTAGACGCGAATTACAAGCAGAAAATAATTTCAAACTGAGCTGCTGTTTTATTCCTCGATCCAATGATCTCAATTTTTGTGTGAATAATTTTTTTTCTTACTAATTTCTCATATGCTGTTCAGATTTTGCTCTTTCTCTAGACTCGAAGAGCCCTGATTTTATGAAACTCCATTACATTATATATATAGCTCCCAAGTATCTAGAAATACGCAAATAAATAATGCCAACAGTTTTCAGTTGCGCTAGGTCTTGCGAAGCCATCGAGTTTCGTATGTACTCTTCAGTGAACCAATCAGTAATTCTCATAAATTATTAATACTTCATGCATCTATTTACATTATTTATTTATTTATTTTTATTATCATATTTCGGATGGTGCAGAAGAATATTGCCCGTGATGAGCTGGACGGTTGTGATGATGACAGTTATGATTAGTTGAGAATATAGGAGCTCGTTTTCTTGCACCTCCCATACCAGTCTCTGAAATTAAATAAAAAGCAATAGGTAGTTCAAAGTTTAGGTTGACTTCAACCCAGAGTGAATATGAACATTACGCGGAAAACTGGCTACTTGCATATCGTTACAAATTAGTTTGTTTATATTACGGAATCACCAATCACCTCTTGTATCCTTGCGGACAGGGCAATGGTTTAACCCAACTGTTTGACTTGGAATCCCCGTCTTGAACTCTGTGGTTCATTATGAATTAATAAAGACAATTTAGTACAAAAATCACATAATATTCAAGTACTAACCCGGAGCCACAGGTACATTTGCAAATGTTCGATCCTTTGCCGCCCATTACACCGGCACTACCAATTCCGCCAACTCCGCTACCCGGGTTGTAATTGCCTTCTCCACCGCGGTGGAGAAGCTCGCCGTCGCCGTCATCGCAACTACCATCTTCACAGCGCTTACCGCGTCGAAGCTCACCGATATTTCCATTTGGAAGCTCAGCAGCAGCCTGTGCATGGGAACTTATTTGCTGATCATTAGCCTTCGGAAGTGGTTCGGCTATACACAAGTACATCATCGTTTAGCATAATAAGTAATCCCTTTAATTATTGATTGTTCAATAGAAATCGAGTTGACTTAAAGTAGAAATACCACACCTTCGGCACCCGACGGGAAGTTGAGTAGCATTGAGCAGAGCAGAAGTATCAAAATGGGGATTCGTGCTGCGAATTCCATGTCTAATAAAATAACTCCAACAGAGCAACTTTAAGGTAGACAAATATAAATATCTGACTGACAACTGGTAGCCTATCTGCTCTATTTATATGACCAATTTATATTAGGAAAGCTGTACATTTTCTAAGAATATTAAGGTAAGCAAACAATGCATTCTGAATTTTTTTCGAAGACAAAGAAAAATTGAGAAATTTAGAATGGACAACTCTCTAAAAAGTTATCGCCTGGAAAAATGAAAGTTGCGCATTTTTGTTACAAAAATGGTTGATTCACAAACCTAATTCTACTTGGTACCTACTGTTTTTACCTAAAGTTTTGAAATTCTTTGTGTCAACATGTTTCATTTTGACGGTGTAGTGCTATTTAGAGTAATTTTTTATTAGTTTTTACAGTATTGTTTCGATGTGTAGTAGATTTTAAAATAAATACAGTATAACATATATTCAATTTATTTCCAATAATACTTAAAGTTTGGTTACGGTTATAACAATTCTTTTATTTAGAATTCCAGTTTGCACCATAAATCAAGTATGCAATTTAGTTAGGGAAAAATACAGACCCCCCGTGGGACGAATGATAAGTTCCGGTACCACCTGAATATTCATATTCTCACACCGTAGTACCTTAAAATTTCGAAATATTTTAGATAAAATCACTTTCTCTTCCATCACTGCAAATTTTTAATTTTGTGAATTTAAATCATAAAGTCTTTTTTTTTTAAATTTGAGGATATTTTGTGACAGGCTTTTGAAGTAAACGCTAAATGTTCGCACACTGTTCCTGCCTTTTTGCACTTTGGTTAAACTTCTCGTATGTCACTTACAAGAATGTTCAGCTTCTTGTATCTCACAATGAGAAACATCAGCTTCTCCTACCTCACATAGGAGAACAGCAAGCATCTCCTATCTCATACACAAAAGCAGCAGCATCGTGTATCTCAACTCGCTTCTCTTCCATGAAGCCCCTCTCATGGTACTGTACAGGACTCGAGTTTAGTGTTGCAACGAAGCTTCGGCCGGCCGAAGCTTCGGCCGCCTAAGCGGGTATTTTTGCCGCTTCGGCCTTGCTTCGGCGATAGAACTTGCTTCGGTTGCTTCGGCCGAGGCTTCGCCGAAGTTTTTCGAGTGAGTTGTCTATCGACGCGTCTCTGAAAGGGCAACAATTTACTTAACTTGCATGCGAGATCTATGCATTCGTGTTCGTGAAAAGTATTAAATTCGTATTAAATTTAGTTTCTTCTTGAAACGTATCAAATTGAAGAAATACAATCAAAATTTATTTCCGTGCTTTTGAAATTTCTAGCTTCGACATAAGGTATTTGTTACCAATTGATTTGATTTCTTATGCTTGTAGATACACAGCAAGTGACGCAGTAAAAAAGACGTAGGCTATTTAATGAAATGTTAAGCAGTACCTATTGAGCTCTAGGGTTAGAAAATAGGACGATTCGTTTAGTTCAGGGCTACTGCGAGTTTTGTTTGGTGAGACGGAGATTGCGATTCAAAAATGTAAGCAATTATCAATTTTAAGCTGTGATAGACGATTTCGCTTGTCTTCATAAAATATTTCGTTCTATTGAAAATAAACGTTACAAAGGTCGGTTGACGTTGAGTAAATTGTGATCATGAATATGTTATTTACGAAATTTGAG
>VNWX01003438.1:0-10313 GCA_009869905.1 Ceratophysella communis | reverse complement strand
TTAGGAGATGTCGAGAAGTGACATCAGGGCTTGTCGATTAATTCGCTTCAATATAGACTTGCTCTCAAGAGACCAGAAAATACAACACTAATCGTCAGGGCCATTTGCCATGAAATACCCGGGTAATTCCAGCTAAGAACCACCCAAATCGAAAATTCTCCGTATTTTGTCAAATGTAAAAAATTAATCCTCGTCTCTTTTTCGGTAGAAATACTAGGAACTTAATAGTGCGGAGCATAAATTCAAGTTATTTGCTATTTATTTCCACAGAGTCATAATAAAGCAAAGAAATAGGAATGGAAATGGGATTTTTGGCACTTCAGAGCGGAACATATGTTTCGCCAAAAGAATCACTCACCAACATTTAAACTTACAAGACCTAAGTAAGAAAAAACTCCGTTTCAGATCCGGGGTTCCACTTCTAGTTTAAAATAGCAAAAGTATTCCGAATAGCAACTATAATTGCACTTCTGAAACCGGCTACATATGACACTGCTACATACAAGCTCTACAACGCCCACCGCCATAACTCATGGAGTGAAACGCTAATCTACAAAAGCACCTAACAACTCTGAAATTCACTTGACTTAAGTTTGAGGAATCTGGTGATTTTGAAGCTAGCTTCCGGAAGAGCTTTAAAGTTTTGAGCAACAAATCAGAGGAAACAAATAAATTGGGAATGTCTATCACATCTTTCACGACAAGTCAATCAGTCAAAAAAGTGTAGACGAGGCATGCGGCGTCAAGTTAAGTCTAGGTTCCGCCTGTGTACTCCGAAGCATAGAAATAGAAGTTCGATGCCGTGCTCACGGAAGAATAGTCTAATCTAAACTAAGCTAGCAGAAGTACAGAAAGACCTAAAAGCTTAATCCGTCTAAGCTGAAAAGAACGAACTTAACTTGGGACTTTTATGCTTCTGCCCATTACCAGCAACGATTCCGAATTGCCAATTACATGGAACATAGGTTTCCCAATTCTAACTATAGACCCGATAGAGCGAAATATATAAAAGCAAACATTGGTTTAATTGAAGTCTGAAATTGCTCTGCCACGTTTGTCCTTTCCTCTGTGTTTGCTTTTCAATCTTAGAACGAAGGCTTAGTTTTCTACGCTTCCATGAAGAGCTTAAATTGAAAAGGTCAGAGGTTTCAGAAGTTCGTGCGTACGGACAACGTAGTCTTGGTCGCCACTCTCATTCTGCTTCATACCTTGGTGACCCACCCCACCAGGCTGGAAGGGCTATAATTGCTCAGTTGTTGTTGCTAAAATTCTTAGTATCAGTCTTCAGTCAGCTATAAATAAAATTTGCTGTAATATCATTAAGCTTGATACCGAGCACCGAGATCTGGCAGAATATTTTACAACGTCGGTGAGGAATACGAACTTCGAATGTCTCTCGTCTCTCAATATGTTTCTTGGCACCTGAGAGAAATTATTGCACAATGAAAAATGCAATTCCACTTTATTTTCACATAACATAACCATAACGGTACCATGTAGGTCCTTTATTTGACAATAACTAGCCCAAGTGCATCATGAAATTCAAGTTTCTCCCACGACCGATCTTCACTTTAAAATAATAACATACCTACCGTGCTTTTAGCGTAGTGCATGGAAACAGGGAGTACGGGGTGCAGTATGCGTACGCCCAATTTATTCGACTTACTTTACATCGAAGTTCATGCATGCGTGCCCCAAATGCCTCATAATCATAACTCAGAACTTCATAAGGATCAATTAACGCTCACGCACTTGCAGAGAGCCCGTAGTACTGACAATGAAAATATTGCTAACAATTATTTATGCCAAGAAAATCTTAAGAGAACGACGTAAAATAATCTTAAGATGAAGAGAAAATTTGTGAAATGTATGGCCTACACTTCTCATCGCTTCATAGTGCTCAGTTCGTGCCTAATTTTAAGTAAGTTACACGAAATATGTAAGTACCCATCATTATTATTACTCATCAGCAACATGCATGTATGCAAATGTACGTACACGAAAGGCTTAGATAAACCTTTTCCGAACTATCTTCTGTACTTTCGTATTATTAGAAACAATTGAAATAGATATAATCAATAGTAGCAGCATAGCAAGTAGAAGTCCACTTAAAGACAATTTAGGTTGTAGGTAGACATGTTCACTAAATACGAAAAATCAAACTGTCATGCTTATGAACTTGAACTGGACACTACCGTGTCGACGATGAATGAGCAAGTAGAGCAGCTCTAGCGTTTCTGCAATCATCAAGCCCAAAACCATTAACTCCGATCCCTAATTATATAATGTACCATACAGCTATACCATACAAACAGTACCGGTACCTGGTAACAGTATATGTACATGCGATTTTTGGATGGTAACGAACACCGGAATAAGCCAAAATTTTATATTTACATTAAATTAAGCCTCTTGGATTCTAATCGAGGTACTTATACTTATTCATTTACATCGGCCATAGCTTCTTATCTACAATATAACTTTCTTGCATTTACTGTTACTATTTTCAAATATCAATTTCATTAGACCCGTTCCTAAGTTCAACCAAGCACCCGACAAATCCTGAACGAACAACGGAATTATGATCGAAATATATCTTTCCTTACCCCGAGGCAGTGTCCATTGTCAATTTGGATCTTCGTGTAATACAGTACTCAACTCAAGCATTACATACATACCAAGTTTGTATCAGAATTAAAAGCGCATGTCGTCGAGTAGGTAACCCGGCACATCAATGGCAGAGTTTCACGTTTCACCGGTAGAGTAATTTTGTGTAATTTCAGCAGCTCTTTTCTAATCTGTCACTGCACACCTTCCTAGTTACTTTAGAAGAGGAATCCACAATGTGACTAATAACCGGCATTGTGTTACAGCTATATGCTTGTCAGCCACTGCCACTGCATATTTACATTTCTCACTTCATCCGGTGATTAATCTCCCCGTAATGCAAATTCAAGAGCATCAACCATAAAACATGCAAACAACAGGCCTGCTAAGCTAACGTGTATAGAAATAGAAAGGCATGGATCACATATCATATCAGAGTTTTTCAGGGTATATGGGCATAGGAAGATAGTTTTGTACAGGGTTAATTCTCACGAAGTCAATTCCCACGAAGTCAAACATGTGAAAGCTCAATGAGTTAGGTTAGGTTAGGTTTTCCGAAACGTACGCAGAGGACATGGATTGACTTCGTGGGAATTGACTTCGTGGGACTAAGCCCTTTCTCGAAGCGTTTCATCAGGTCTTTATAGAGGTAAACATACCGACAACCTGTATACAGAGTCCATAATAATTTGATATTTATTTCAATTTGACTGCTGGTTTTAAATTCTGAAACGCTTCGAGAAAGTCCAATCAAGACCAAGTCGAAACCGCCTCAGTCATGGGCCGACTGTGCCATTTTGAAACACGAAGCATAAAGCATATTAATTCGATAAAATTAGGCTCGCCGGCTAAACTCGACTCGAAAGATTAAAAAAGGTGGCGCCTGACACCTGATCGGAGAGTGAAATTCACTCGTCCGTGAAGTTGGAAGTAGTAAGGCTAAGCAGAAAAGAAACATGAAACTGCCCATCAGCTCAGGTCCACTGGATGTGCCATTTGTGCAAACCGATTATACAACACCTTGCATTGCGACCGACTTGCTTGACATACGGTAACACGAGACATGAAACCTGAGAACAGCCCTACAGCTCAGATGCTGCGATAATACTAGATGCCAAAAATTGCCACCTTTTGGCAGTGTTGAAGATCAATGCGGTAGACCTGCTGATCTTTGGGTTTAATATACAGGTTATGAATAATGGCCAAGAAACTTGACTGATTGACCAAGTAAGTGAACAAAGTCCCGTTTCTTGTTTTTTTTATAGTTTTTCATCACGGTTCATGCTTCTGGCTTTCATAATTCATTTTTCTCACAGTCAATTCCAATTCAACACCCTTCAGCAGATCAGGTCATAAGAACGTTACGAATTTAATTACGCTTCCAATAGCACAGTCCCGATACAAATTCCAAATGCCTGCCTAATCTAAAACCTGTGTTATGCACGCAAATATTAAACAAGCAGACAATAGACAATATTAAGTACAAATGCGCGAACCAGACTTTCTACTTATAAGATAATATAATGTAAGTCTAGATTCAGTAAACAACGCCATACAGATAGAGAAAGTACTGGGATAACATTACCATAGCAGGTAACTGATCCGGATGATGCTTCTTATAAAACGACGAAGGTACAGCATTTTGCTCTCTTCTATTTTTGAGTGAATGAGCATATCCGGTTGAGTAAGAACCTCCTACTACGACAAGAGTAACTTAATCTTCTATTCTATAAGGTAAAGCCCGGGCAAAATGATAAGATTAAATCCTTACGGAGAACGAACTGAAGACTTTTGTATCCTTCCTCTCATGTCTTTTCATCATTTATATCCCTATTTCTTATCGTTTTGAGTACTTATGCGGATTTTTACGGTTGGCTCGAGTTTCAAGTCTCCTCAGAGATTCGGAGCGGGACATGATTGGTAGTCCCTATCGACATCCACGACGACGACTGCAGTGCCGTTGCTGCTCAACACCACTCGAGCTCTCTCAAGCCCACCATGCCATGCCACTCAATTGGAATAAAAGAAGTCAACGAGTTCAGCTCGAAAACCACAGCCTTCATAATCAGACTGGCTTACGGAAACACACTCAATTCAGTCGTATGAGACGGGCTGACAGCCACGAGGAGATTGAATTCAGAAGTCCGGTGGTAAATCCACTCCACTGAAGCAATGACATATAGCGGTTAACGTTGTTAACGTCACTATTTCTGATCCTAAAAACTTTCACCTCACCAATAAAATAAAAAAATAAAACATGCCAAATTCCGGATTCCTTGATTAACCATTGCCATTTACCATGATCGTTAACCGTCGTGTATTAGTACACCTACATAGTATAAATTGCTTAGCGAAGGTCACAAACGTTATCTTGAATCATAATCATAGCAAGCGCAGCTTTTGAAATGACGTCACGCTGCACTTACGAAATTATAAGACGCGAGACAAATATGTTCTGAAGCCAATCATAAATCATCTGCTACGTCTAAAAGTAACAAATGAGAGATGGGACAGGACAAGATCATAAACTCAAACTTATCACGGTAAAAATCAAATAAGGAAAAGGAGGAGTATCATTTGTTTGCAATCCGAAAACAGAAATAAGAAAAAGGGTGCGAAGCAAGGCCCCGCCCTGAGCATTCTCCGTGTAAGGAAACTTGAGTAATACTGGAAGCAAAGACAGCACTGATGACGATGATAACGGTGGGCCTAAGAAAAGTTCAACTCTCCCAAAAATAGGCACTCAAGTATCCATAATGTAATGATGGTAAAAGTTGGAGAGATGGGGGTTGGGGAAAACAAAAGTTTGTCACGTCATGCTTCACCCTTATAGAAAAGTGATAAAAATACATCCTTATTTAGTTAGGCTGGAGTGACGAACACGAGCAGAGGGAGTTCGGCAATATAATTTTACAAAGACACACCCAGAAGCAAAGCTTCAGCTCTCCAGCCGTCACCGGTTACGAGTTACGAAACGAACATGAGTCCTAAACATACAACCTGTAATACTTCGGGACACATCAAGGAGAAAATCTTTCTCTCTCTATAAATATCCCCTTTTCCCTTTCAAAAACTTAAGCATGCTTCAAACTTGAACCATATTATATTTCCAGAAGCACCTTCCTATGTTACGTGTTACAGCTACTGTGTCATCAATCGATATTTCAGAACATATTGATCTCGCTGGAATAAATCTAGCATAAAAGATCTATAAATAGCCAAGTTAGTTAAAAAACGAAACATAACACTTAAGTATTTCGAGCTTCTAGTAAACTAGAAAATGATAGACAGCACGGCAGGGCGTTTGTGTGTTATGTGTTTGACATTAGCCTCAACAGCATTCGATGTGAAAGTGACTTTCCCTAAAAAGCGCTTTACTTTCTAGACTTGAGTCAACCCCAAACGAGATTGGTTCTTGTTTGAACTTTAGTTTTCTTTTTTAGACTTTTTCCCAAAAAATCCAATCCAAGTACAAAAAGCTCTGGCCCACACTCCTCCACCAACTCGACTTTCACCAATCATCTTTTCATAACATTTTTTTCTTATCAAAATGACAAAAACAAGTTACAAAAAGGTCAGAGGGAGAGAGAGAGCATATATGTAGATGCGAGAGAAAGGCAGAGAAAGTTTACTCTAGTCTTTCTGGAGGGAAACTGGGAAACAAGCGGCGGAGACGAGTGAAATACTCAAATCTGTCCGTTTGAGCGTATTTACAATATGAAACTTACCCCAGCTTTCTCCGATCACAACCCTTTGTCCTCATCATTACTTCCAAGCGAGAGGGAACGAAATAAAAGGAAAGTGAAAGCACTGAGCCGAGATCAGGAAAAAGTCTGACTTAGCTTTCTCCTGGAGCACCAGGGTTGTACATTTCGGCAGTTTGTAAACTTAAGTTTAAAATAAAATGTTAGGCAGCTTGAGACAGTCGGCTTTTCAAATACGATAAGCGCCAGTCGAGCTGTGAGATGAATCAAACTCGAGATTTATGTATTTTGTACCAAAAAACCTATTTTCCCATCGTATAGTTCGGCTGACATTAAGCAAAGAATATGGTTCTGAGACTACATAATCTGATAATATTCCAACCCTGCGAAAGTAAGAGGAACTCCACAGTGATATTACATTTCCTTTACACATGTAGATTGTAGTTCGTGCACCTCCGTTTCCTCTTGCCATCATGCTAGAATAATTAAAAATGGAATCAATAATATGCGAGAGGGAACGGAGAGAGAGGACTTCTACAGATCCCATTAAGTCCTCCGTCTCTGAATCTCTTAAAACCCCATCACCTCCAACACACAGATGTTTTCGTAGAGTGAGCCTAGGAAAAGGTCAGGGGTGAGGCAATCTTGTTTCAGTTTTTTATGCTCGACATGAAATGAGACTTGGAAATGGAAATACCTCCAAGCAATGCAGAGCAGAGACCCATCATCCATCCAATAATCCCCTTATGGAATCATTACGCAGCGGATGGCGGAATCACTTCCCTTGATCTTTATACCGTGCGATATGAATACTCTAAATTACAAATGGATGAAACGACACTCAGCAGCAGCGTCTCTACGTCTTCTGTGTACTGGCGGAGTATGCCTGATCTTGGTGAAGCGAGGTCTTAGGACGAACTATTGTACATAGGAAATCCATGAAATGAAATTGCATCGTAAAAGGCCTTGGTATCTCCCATTTCCTCCTATTTCTCCAGCCACCAGCAAAAATATACTTAAGTTAATGATTCGGAGTTGGTAAAAATATCTTAGCTTTACCATTAGGTTTTAATTAAATATATTCAAAATCCGGCTCCACCCAGAAAGCCCTCCTCCACGCATTCTCCACTGACCTGACACTGCTTTCTCGCATAACGATAAACGAGGAAAAATACGGCACCACCAGCCACCATCTCTATTGGTATCATGCGTATCTCCCGTCCCCCGCAGCAATGCCAATAGGTCGAAATAAACGAACGAAATGAAAAACAGACGCTTACCAGTAGAAGTTAAGGTTCAAAGTTAGGACATTAGGAGATCAATATCAAATATTGCAACAAACGAATGAAAATAACAAAATTATATTGATATCATGCATCATAGTGATCTGATTCGAGATTCGAATATTTCCGATTTTGATCAAAGACTAAAATATTTCATAGGAAGCTCGCCAGAGCAGAGCTTTTGGGTCTATAAATCCGTACACTACGTACTACTGGGAATTTAATTTAACATTATATTCAAGATGCTGGTGGGCCCTAAACAATAATGTCAAACTGAGACAATCAAAGGTACTGCCTACTTATTTTCTTGAAGACTTCGCTCGCACTGCTCTTCACTAAGGGTTTTAAAAATATTTTACCTTTAGCAATATCGTTTACGTTTGCCTCACTTTGGTTTTATGACTTTGGACTTTGGTATGCCGGAGTTCTACTTGGCATCAATATTCATTATCCTAGCCCATTCAATACCCGTGTTTTCATGTCGTCGTTTGCATAGCTTGGTAGAACGAGACACACGACAGCCATAATAAGTCCTCCTTTATTTCATATCCGTCTCCGACTCTCACTGTCAGTCAATCATCCTCTGTGTGACGGGGACACTCGTAAAATCGTACCGACCTATTCATAGACACATACCTCCACCCTGCTGTTCAGGATAACTACATGGAAATTGAACAGCCATTAAATTGTTGGCGACAAGTACTCCAAAATGACAATTACTCCTGGCAAAGTCAGTAAGGATTTAGTAGCCAGGCGGAACCGTATTTGATTATTGTAATAAGTAGCATACCTAGCTAACTATAAACCTACAAACCTAATTCGAGTGTTACGTTGATTCTCGCCAAGGAGCAGAACCGGAGAGCTTGTGCCATGTTTTCCTGAATTTTAAAGATACATATTTTAAATATTATAAATCATCAATTCCCTTTCTAAGGAATTTGATTGTAGCTATATACTGTGTTTGAGCTCAATAAATAAACCCCGCTCAGACTCTGACATCTGACATTGCAAAAAAGGGATCATGATACGCTGAAAGTAGCGGAATTGCTCTCATGCAATTCCTATCCTAATCCCTAATCTATAAATTCACTCGGCTCATCCCTGAAACAGGAACTCCAAATCAGGCATTATATCAGTCAGACAAAACGATGGCCAAGGTAGGCGTCAAACAAATTCCTTCGAGTGCATCCACTCCATGGACAAACGCTAAACGGCTACACGTAATACGAATACGACCAACAAGCTCATCAGAGCACAACAATTTCCCACAAAAGGAATTTGGTGCCGGGAGGCAGGCAGGCCGGAGCATTCACAAAAATACAACGGTAAAAATAAGAGTGACACCTTTAAAAATGGAGATAAGGCTCATACAGTATTAGCGTACAGTGCACCTCACAAGCATATCTATAGCAAGGTAGAAATTCCTTACAACCAAGAAAGACAGTAGTATTGAGAGAGGTAATGTAACTTAACAATTAAGAGCTCAGTAACTCCGTTGTCCGTAAGAGCTGGTTCAGTTGTCCAGCCCAATGGCCATTAGCCATTATGCCCCCTTCAGTAACGGTAACACTTTCTACACTTATGCGGGAGCTAGCACCTAACTAATGCAATAGTTCAAAAAGTAACTACAATTGGGATTGGGGTGGGAAAGGTAACAATTATGTCTATGTCTAACATCGAATGTCCACGACTTAAGACTTGTGTCTTGTATCTATACCGAGTATTTGTGTAGAAAATATTAGAGAGTTGGAATAGGAATGGTTTTCGTCCATATTTTGTAACAAATTTAAATATTTTATCTACGTTTCCACAAATGCAACTCAACAAGGCGGATGGTAAACCTGTCAATCATTATACCGGAAACGATGCCGAAATTGGGATTGACCACTCGCAACTCCCCGTAGCGGCTTAAGAATGTAAAGTTATGGTAGGCATACCTATGCATTTGCTGACAGTTTTAATAGTTAATGACACGAGAATACCGGAATAATGAATGGATAGCATATATAATATTTGCACTACGTAATCTCGTATAATGTGACCTACTCGGGGCACCGCTGACGAAAATTGTGTGCAATTTTAAATGGCGACAAGGCTGTGTCGTGCGCGTGAGCTTTGAATCGGTACTGCTAATTTAAAATTTAAATAAGTCATGTTGAATAAGGGTTTTTAAAGATGTGTATTTATTTACCTAAAAAAATTATTCCACTTGATAAAATACCGCATAGCATTATTTAACCCTTCTTGCCTATTGCAATGGCCACTTTTTATTTGCACACCGTTATCAACTTTCTTATTATGCACGAGTGTATTAAATACACACTTTTCCTTTTAGCATCTACCTTTACAACAACGGCAAGACAGAGATGCAATTCTATTTTTTACAATATTTTGCTATTAAATTAATAATGCCACTCAGAGTTTTGCCTTCTTTACTAGACCGAGTCTGGTCTAGTCTTGTGAGTAGAAAAGTATTGTAAAGCACCTCCTTTTGACTGTCGTTCACTACTACTTTTGCATGAACTGTCCACTGTCCAACCAATGAACGCGCCGTGGTGACAAGAACAGCTTTCGACATTTAGCTAGTGGACATTTCACTTTTAATTTTAAATATCTCGCCCTGACATTTTTATTAAGACATTAATCACGACGTCTTACATAAATTTCGTCTTTAAACAATTATTATTGCTTCAGCTATTAGGTATACATTTCTATTATG
>VNWX01003437.1:0-10314 GCA_009869905.1 Ceratophysella communis | reverse complement strand
GGTACGATGGCGTAAGGGAAAGGTTGTTCATCAGTAATTTCGATTGCAGGATCAAAATGATTGTATGAAGGTATGTAAACATTAAATTGAACTTTGGTACAGTGTTTTTAATTTTTATAAATGCTTCTGTGACACTACCGAAAATCCACGACAAAGCACAGCATTGCAATTTGACATTAAGGTTTTTTTCTAGGGCGGACGATTCACATATTCGCGGTTTTCAGTTAAAAAACTGAAAATTTCTTTACGGATACAGAAATCGGAGATCAAAAGCTTGATAGATCTTTTGAAAAATTCTATATTATTGTAGAAATAGGTTCAATTTTTTTTACAAAATTTCAAACCGTTTCAAACAGGCTTAAATTCTTCATTTACATTTCTAAGCTAATACCACTCTCGATTTCAGCGTGAATACCAATTAAGAATCCGGCTTGGCTACTGCCTCGACTTCGATTTCAATAATCTGCCCCTGGCCTACACGATGCAAATATGTTCAATTGCAATTACAAATGCTCAAAACCTGTTCATTAAAGCAATAGCGCAACTTGAACTTGTGGCTGGGTGGTTCTGAAGCAATGATTCGATGTAACCAGTCGACCATAATGACCTATCTCGCAATTTGCCCGTCAAATCGCACCTACAGTTAGAGACCAGTATTCAGCACTATCCCGTGACTATTCTACATTGCTACCTCACTGTAAAAGAAGCATGATTCAGTCCAGAACGTCATTCGATCATACATTTTTATTTGTAATCCGTAATGCAAAAAGTATATACGTACAATGCTCAACTATTTTTGCGTATACTAGCTCATAGCTACAGCTTACTACAGCGTTAACTAAAAGAATTATACAAAAATTTGGCAACGTATTTACAAACCGAAGAGTAACAGTAGCATATGCATTTAAAAAACTATTAAAGCATACAATACAAGTAAGTACGTTTGTTCAAAATATCACTAGAAATACTCCTCATACATTCCAGTTTCCGGTATACACAAATATCATTATCTATAATTTATATTAGTTTTTAGCTCTCGGAAGTTTGAATTATATGTTAATGGGAGGAACTAATATAGCGCATATTCTAGGAAAATATGGAGAAAGTTCACAAGGATACGTTTGCGGTACAGGATAGGTTTCGTTTAAATTTTCAAATCGAATACGATTTATCGATATATTTTGAATTTTTTGTCGGAAGCAAGGATACCTCCAGAGGTACATTTATCGGATATTACAATTTTAGCTTGAGTTAAAATATCACACGAGAAGTTAAATGGTAATAATTTACGCGGTTTCAAGTTACCTGCTTTAACATTTAACATTCACATTTAAAAAAGAACATTTAAAAGCGTTGTATTATAGAAGAACGTAAAAAAATATGAAGGTTTCTAAACTACAGGAAATACGTATATAATAATTAAAAATATCGAGTTAGGTAAAAGTCTTTAAGTTCAATTGGAAAGCTTTTGCGCATTTCCGGCCGCCGCTAGTTTGTAATGGTGGTTAAATTCCCAGAATCACTGATATCGTGACACGGGGACACCCAGCCGCCAAAGGCTTCCCGTAGCTCCTCAGCAACTCGCATGGTCAAGCGGTCACTGAATAGTCCACCGACGACTTGGACACCCAATGGAAGGCCGTTTTGTCCAACGCCCAGGGGAACTTGTGTGACTGGAACTCCCAAAACATTGAATATGGCAGCATAGGAGAAGTCTGCTGGTCGGAACATTGGCTTGTGATGGCGAGGTGCTGGGGTGGGGTGCGTGGGGTAAAATAAAATGGCGTCGTCTCGGAGCAAGTCCTATTGAAAGTAAAAATTCGTTTAATTTATACCGTTTGGGACAGCTATTCTTTAATGCATAATCATTGGTAAAACTTGAAGATGAGTGGCCAAAGCTGGCCATGCATCGGACAAACTCCGGATTTAAGCTGATTTTATTTTCGCAATAATCGATGCCTTTAATTCTTCGTAGAAAACGCGTGATTGCCTAACCATTTCTAGGTAAGATATTACCATTTAATATACCACATATAAACTATGCTAACTAAAGCGTTTTAAAATCCCATTGCGAATTTTGGTAATTTCTAACTACACATGACGTGCAGTCATTAGGCAAATAAAGAGACATAGGTACCTGAAGTTCTTTGGTTAGAGTGAATCCCATTTCGATCATTTCTTTATGCCTGGGCAGGACTTTCCCAGCATATGCTGCTTTCTCAAGGATTCCCAGTATGATTGCAGGGAAGGTATGCGGTGAGCGCCGGAAGACATACTTGATCAGCTCCCAGAATGGATTAATCTGCACAATATCTTACCTGAAGTTCTTTGGTTAGAGTGAATCCCATTTCGATCATTTCTTTATGCCTGGGCAGGACTTTCCCAGCATAGGCTGCTTTCTCAAGGATTCCAAGTATGATTGCAGGGAAGGTATGTGGTGAGCGCCGGAAGACATACTTGATCAGCTCCCAGAATGGATTAATCTGCACATATCATTCAAAGAATATTTCTGTATTAAACACTTAAACTTAGGTTGAACACGCCATCATCATTTCCTGTTCTTGAACCAAATAACGTAAGTAGCCAAAGTAAATAGCATTGACTTAAGATGACTTTCAGTTTCATTTCAAGCAAAGCATGTGGTTTTGCCTTGGGCAGTATGGCTTATGAGAAAATCTTATTAGGCTGTAAAAGTACATAGATAGTACATTTTTGTAGCTACAGAATGTCAACTTATTGCCATCAGTTGACATGTCCAATGCAAAACGTCTGCACCTGCACAGCATTTTAAACTGCTTACCTTGCGTTGTTTGAGACCCAATTCTTCGCAAAACGTAGGTGCCCCAGCGCCGCTCATAGCATGTGCCCACATCTCCAAGCTGTAGTACAATTTACTGATATTGGCTTGCTGTAAAGGACAAAATACTATGTTAATCGCATCAGATAAAAAAAATCAAGCCTTGACTGTAGCTCAAATCTCAGACATAATCGAAGAATGCATAATTCAAACCACAGGGAAGCCAGTAATGCTGCATCATGCACTGCATTTTTGTACGTTTATAATATGATTTACGTGACAGGCGTGGGTGCTTAAGTAAGACAAGGTTACAATGAACAAGAATGATTCACATTTTGACGTCAATTAAGTTCACTGTCTTAAGTTTAAGCATTATATTGTTCAGAGCAATGCAAAAAACGGAAGCATCTAAATACTTTTCGATTTAACCGTTTGCCTAAACGGAAATTTATATTGAATACCTGTGCTTTGATGCCGTGTTTGGTCTCCATAAATTTCATAGCTTTTCGCATAGCCTCTTTCAGCTCATCACTGACCGGCGTGGCCATTGGACTGCCTCCATCATCCTCCATGTTACAAAATTCGAATTTGCTTTAGTTCTGGAACTGGTTTGAGCTTATCCCGATTTTCACCCGCCATGACTTCCAGGATAAGAGCTAAATCTTCTGGACATCGTACCATGGGACCCGTTGTAAGGAAATCATTAATTCGCCCAGTCGTTTGCGGTTCTTGACCAGCAACATAAGGAACCAAGCCAATGCTTGGCTTATGGCCGTAAATTCCACAGAAGAAAGATGGCATACGAATGGAACCACCAATATCGGATCCGACTCCGAATGCAGAGCCAGAAGCGGCTTGAAGCGAAGCTTCACCACCGGAAGATCCACCTGTAGTCATAAAAATGCAATTTATTGGAAAAACTATTAAAATTTCGAATTCAGGAAAATCATAATTATTTGCATAAGATTCCCGTGAGAAATATAAGAGCAATTACCTAATGAATCTTCACTGCATTTTCCCTATTAGGTAATTAATTATTGTGCTCTGCCTTGATTACCCAGCCAGCGAATACCATATTCGTGTATTCTTTCCAACCTTCACCCTGACTACCAAGGTTCAAAATACTGCATTCAAGTTAAAACTACTTACCGGTAATATGCCGGGTGTCATAGGCATTTTTCGAACGGCCTATACACTGTATTAAATGATTCCCACCACATGCATAATTCAGAAACATTGGTAACTCCGAGCGGAATCGCTCCAGCAATTTTCAAAACTTTGACAATATCCGCATCTTCAGGGGCAGTAATGTCTTTGCGGTAGTAGAGACCGGCAGTGTGCTTCAAGCCTGGAATATGAAGCATTTTGGTAAACAGGGATGGCATTTCATCCACTAGATGAAATTCCTATGACCGGCCTAAATCTTACCTGCAATGCAAAACGAATCTTTAATGGTAAATGGTACACCCAGAAGCGGAAATTTGACTCGTATTTCAGCTGTAGTTAATTCTCCAGATGCAACGAGTTTATCACATCTTCTTGCCTCTTCGATGGCCATAGCGAATCGTTCATCTACCATAGCATTGATTTGACCGTTTACTTCATGAATTCGTCCAATAAATGTTCGAACGACTTCTTCCGCTGTCACTTGCCCAGTGCGAATCTAATGAAAAATACGGCATTCATATAAAACTACACACATGAAGGGTTTAACTTAATTAAATGCTGTTGTTGACGTCGACAGTTGGGCACGCAGTGCTTAATTAGCCACGATAACCATTTGATTTGAACACAATTCGAGGGAAAGCACAATGCTCGAAAATGAAAACCGTGTGAAGGACAGTAGTTGTTTTGCTGAAGACATTTGTTGACTACCTATATGCAAATCGCTAAACAGCTGAATTAAACTGTTGTTACTGATTTAGGTTAATACTCTCTACACCATAAGTGTATGTTAATGCTAATTTATATGCACATTTATAAATCAACTTCAGACTCAGGGCCGTGCCGCGGTATAAATTTCGTAGCCAGTTCACGGAAAGCCTAACGCTGACCAAGCCTGGCGCATTAATAATTCATAGCGTTGCAAGTATTTATTCTCTGTTTCTTTGTGTAGATCAGAATTTTACGCATTAAAATCGTGTGTCAGGAATAACTTAGCTGCTTGATTCCTCTACCATGTATGTAGCACGTGCTCGTTCGTCGAAAAATATTTGTCTTTTGTTTTAAGCTATTTCCAGACTAAATGTTTGATGTTGTGAGAATTTCCACCCTGAATATTTAAAACGAATGTTAAAGAATTTGTATGCCGATTCGGATTTTACATACGAGGTTTATAAAAATGTATTTTCAGCTTTTTGCATGTTTAAGGAAAATATTATTTCAAAAGAGCAAGGACGGCAGGTATTTTTTCTGCAAGAAATAAGTCGGTGATCTCAGCATTACCTGAGCATACTTGGTTGAAAACCGGTATCTCTTAAAGTCAGTACCCAGGATAAACAAAATTACGTACCTACCTATTTGCTGTTTCTACGAAGAACCCTGAAGCCTCAACAACTAATTGATTAGGTACACGACTTTTGTGGATGCTTTACTTTTTTTATCACGGGAATAATGAATGAAATATTAATATGATTGGGGACTACAGATACCTAACAATGCCCGTTTAGACATTCCACCGTAATTAATACCAGGAAATTTGCCAATAGGATCACTCCCTGATACATGAGCTCATCGCATGGCATGGGTATGACATAAAAATGCTCAGAGAAAACTAATTTGATTTTCTAAAAATACACCGGATGAGGGCGGTGACGATGTACATAAACACGTGGAGTCCTATCGATGTACCCTTTGCCCTTTAAAAGATCGAGAACCCCTTACCTTTTCTGCAATAACAGCCACGCTTTCCCTGAGCAGGGTCCGAGATCCAATGGGTGGCAATGGGTCTTTTTCTTTAGGGTACCTGACGGCCAGTCGGATGAGGACTGTGCCGACAAGGTCAAACGCCTTGTAGCAAGTCCGAACCACCGAGGCCACCATTACGGAAATCACGGCATTCAGAACTGAAATATACAAAAATAACCCAAATATTCAATGAAATGCAGAGACTTTTAAACCTTTGCTTGGATAACCAGCACAATGACCTTCGTAGTGTTAAAAATAAACACGCGATCTTAGGTATCTGGAATAATCTTAAAACTTCCGACAATAGATGACCGAGGACGCATTTTAGGTTTGTATATATTAGCCTTGACCGCTGCATTTGCATGTTTCATGCACGAGTGCACAATGTGCGGGCATGTGTTAAGCTTCCTGAACAACAGCATTTTGTTACAATTTTTTTAAACAGTGCAATGTAAAATGCATGAATCAATTTTATTAGTAACAAGTTTTGCATACTTGATAATACCTTACATGTTAATTGAATTCTATGTATCAATTTTGAAGAGTATACTTCCGCTACAGAAGCAGAAGCGCTAAACATGCAAAAATACCCAAGCTTGACCGTGTATCGTGTAATAAGAAATATTGAGGTATGCAATTAGCGGTGTAATGTTAGAGGGCGAGGGCAAAGCACTAATTGAAAAGACATTGGCATTTGACTGGGCTTAAGGCATTGATGCTAATAAAGAAGCTTGCAAATATTTTATAACAACTACGCATAAAATGAAGAACTCCTTGACTCTTTCTTCGCTATTCCATTTGCAAATCTGGTCTGGGTGTCATCGTTGCGTAATGTTTGTCTAGTCAAAGGCAATACGGAACTTATTAAGCCGATTTGAGCTTTTTGATTTATTGCACGACTTATGAGAAACATAGCCTAGGATGACACTGTTTATCATCCAGGTCAAATGTCTGGTCCTGGAATTGATCCCAGGCCAGACACGCCTTGCTTTTACAATCGACAATGTTTAGGTAGCAAAGTTTTGCTGCCTGGATTTGCTGATGATATTTCGTTAAATTTATATCGCCGCATTTCTATAGAAATAGGTATTCGTTCAGTGCATGCCTAAAAATAATTTTAAGGTCGGTAAGCTTTGCCTTTGAGGTTATTGACGTTTGTTTTATTTTTTCTGCTTCTTAGAAATCAGATTATTGTCTAAATTATGCATTGCTACATAGATTTATCACCGTACATTTCAAAAAGGTTCTTTTTTGGGCGATTTTTGGATTTCCAGTTTCTAGCTTATAATTACACACCTGCTTTTCAAATCCACCTGGCAGTCTAAGGTTCGAAATAAATAATCAATATGAACGCTGTTCGCATTTAAGTTGTTCCCGATCGAATATCCAATCAGAAGAACGCATACTTGAGATGAGAACGCCACTCAAGAAGCCTAAACCCACAATTGGCTAGACTACCTGTCAATATTCTTGTCGCATCCTTATGTCAGCAGTAATTGAATTCACGAGTTCTAGCCATAAATCATCAGGCTACACGCGTCACTTGGTGACAGATTGTCTAGTCTTTTGTCACTGTCATACTGTCGTTATATATTGATTCTGAAAATGGCTTATGCAAACGAATCGGAGCTCATAGTATTCTTGTGGATTAGATAATGTATTTCGTATGCGAATCATGTGTGGAGCTCAGCCATAGCTTTTGCTGCGGTTTTTGCCCCAGACAATTAAGGAATACCCAGCGGCGTCATCATGAATCAAAAGTACACGCATGCAGCCAAAGTCCGGAGACAAAAAGCTAATTGTTCGATCGAAGACAATAAAAAGTGCTGTCATGCCAAGAAGGTATGTAACACAAGGCATCTACGTCATTCATTAATTTTTGCATTATTGATCCTGCTGGGCTACAGCATGCACAACGAGTAACAATAAAAGTTAAGACCGGTTTATCCTACGCTACGAGTTCTATGGCATTATGACAATCAACGTGACACGTGACGCAGACAAAGAAAAGTGGCTTAATACAAGGATACTCCACTAATGACAAATACCATAGTAAAATTGCACATACGTGTGCCTACGTACAATCACTTGTGAGTAAAGTCAGAAGAAGATCTGTACTTTTGTTTTAATGTCCGTAGTGATCTTGGACTCGTTTTCCTCTGGTTTGTCATTCAAAGGAATTTGAGACCGGGATTACGCAATACAAGATTTACGTGTGGCATTGAAAATTTGGGTTTAATGGGTGAGCATACAGGTAAATGTAAACATATATCCCTCGTCACTCGTCACAGGTAAACGCCTTAAAATTTAACAGCAGTAGTCTGCTATTTCCTCTTACAGAATACATTTGCATAGGAATTCCTCATTTGCGAAAAAAAAACAGAAAATTTGTACTGGATTATATCAAAATTTAATTTGCATAAAAATTGCAATCAAAACACCTATGCAAGAAAATTATTCAGGAAGAATACACGTGAAATTTAAATGCAATGCAACAATGGTTTTAATAAAGGAATAGGAGTAATGCTGAATTAATTCTTCGTGACCCTGAACAGCTTATTTTCTTTGGGAACACGGTCGACCTACCAGTACCTATCTCCGTGGTAAATACATTGACCACTTCAATTCATATTTCAGACTGGATATTTTTTGTCCAGGAAGTTCAAGCATATATCTGCTACTCATACGTTAGATAAGAAAATTAAGGTACATGTTTGCTAGAGGATAAAATAAGCTAATGCAGTGCGTTATTAAGGCTACCTGTAATGGTATACCTGAACGGCTTCAAATTCTAGGTAATTCTCACAATCATCAGCACAAACAGAAGCGATAACTGACAAAGATTGTGTATTTTTCAAGTTTGTGAAGTATCTCTGAGCTTCCTGGTCGGCATCTACAGCCGGCTTATTAGTGTTTTCCAATAGTTTAATTTTAATGTTCTAAATATTTTCTAGATAAACGCGAACGAAATAGATGCAACATGAAAATTTATCTAATTATTTCCGGAATTCCTGAGAGTTTTTCCTTTAAAAGCCATCCGGAATCTCATTTTACAATAAAATTATAGTACCAGCTGAAAATTTTATAAAAAAAAGTATTTCGGATTAAATACGGATCAATTTATGTTAGGTTAAATTTAAATTAACCAAGTATCCCGCAAATGACTCATCTCACAGGCACTCATTCTTCGCAGTTTTCATGTCACCCCATTGCTCTATAAATATTAAATTGTGTTCCGGAAAACACAATTTTGTAAATGAATCTACGTTTACATTACATCAATATTGCAAAAAGCAATTTGATTCAATTAAGCAATAATTGGAACAAATTGTGTTATTAAATTACGACTCTACTTCGTTCGGACTATAATAGCGGCGCATCACAGAGCATGACTGATGCTCAATATTTGACGAGTCGATACGCTTCGCTTACATCCTTCACCTTAATATTTGTACCGTGTATTTAGTTCTCACACTTAAATTAAAAACAAAGCCTTATTTTCTGATTAAAACTATTTCTAGCACCTAAAAGTGTGCCTGTTTCTGGTAATATTAAAGTCGATGACGTGTTTAAATTTAAATTATTTATGAATCATAACGGATATTTGACGTTGGACGGTTAATTTAAATCAATAAATCAATTAAATTTGCACATGACAAATAATGACGCTTTACAAACAGTGCTCTACTAACTGCGCTAAATTTGTTATATTCATCTCGCAATTATTATTGGGCATGTATTTTACTTAATTTTAATTGAATTAAATATTTCGATATTTTTGTATACACAGGGATGTGCGTCCTATTTTGCATAAGGATGTGACAACGCTATTTCTGATTTACGATATATTTTACGCCAAATACTGCCACTGCGAGCCATTGAGTCATTAAAATTCCCGAACAGAACCATTAAGCGATTTAGCATAATAAAATATGCTTCAGTTTTAGGCCTAATGCTAAAAAAACGTCTAGAAAATTTAAATCAACACAACAGAAATTAACCATACCTGCTTGAAACGTCAAAAAATAGAAGAGCTTGAACAAAGTCTCCCTCATTGTGCCAGAAAATCGATAATGCTATATCCGACTGAAATCACAAATGTTTGTCCTGGAAAACACACACACTAATTTCCTTGACTTCAGTCAGCCTCAGAATTTAAAATGCTTTAATTTCCAGCAGTTCAGTTCGTGGCCTATAAGAGTTTCAATAATTCTTACAAGACTTTTTACTCGTCTTGCATGAATTGTTTACTCTCCTTACACTGCTCCAGAAGAACTAAAATGTTCCAACTACAATCGACGACGCTAGCAACAAAGAAATACAGGACTCGAAGCTATAAAATCTACACTTCGATCTGGTCTCTGTGTTAATAATACAGCTGCCTTTTTCGCTGTGCAACAAAAAATCCAGGGGTTCCATCGAAGATCAGCAGCTTGCTACTAGCCTGCTGGCCTAAACATAATAATAGGCTAATAGGGAAGGCGGCAGCCACATGGCATATCCGCGATCCGCGTATAATGTAATGCTCCTGATGATCTGACGTGGGAAATCCCTTATACAACACCCTAACAACAATAAGCATAACCCTTTCATTTTCTTCTTATATGTAT
>VNWX01003436.1:0-10314 GCA_009869905.1 Ceratophysella communis | reverse complement strand
TTTAAAACGAAAATAAATCAAAATCATAAACAGTAACGATCGCTTACAGCGTTGCAGCGATTTCAGCCTTTAAGATAGAATTACAGAATTGAAATTCCCAGGTGTCGTTTGGGTGTATTAAACTTACTTGGTTCCTAGTAGATCCCTTGCTATCATACAATGGATCTTCTGCAGCAAGCATAGCAGATGAAATGAGAATACAGACCAGAATTATGTTCGTGAAAAGGTTGTGATTGATGATTTGGTGGCAGAAGATGCGGAAACTGAAAGAGACACAATAATATTTACGGGCTTACTACGAGTATTTCTTGTTGCAAATTGCTCAACAACGTCCCAAACTAAATGTGCAATTAAGCTTGCTGTACTTAGACCCAGTTTAACATGAGTTATGCTGAAGATGAGTGATATACTCTAATTCCATTTTCACTCCCGCACTCCATTTTAAGATAACACGAGTAACTTCTGCGAAATAACTTTGGAGTTCCCTGTAGGGAGCCAAGACGAGCCTTCATGTAGATCACACTTCTGAGCATGAAAGTAACACTAATTAAAACATCATAATTACATAAAAGCGGCTGAGAAAAAAAGGAGAGCGTGCTGTGAGATGTGATGAGAGAAGAGAAGCACGAGGTTTCATTGAATTTTCCAAGTTTGCGTAATATAGAGGGGAGTCTCTGGAGAAGAAAGCGAGTGGGTAATTACGGTTCCAGCTGATTATTTAAATATCAAAATCTTCTCTGTGTCTACGTTTAAAGTCCTTCATTCATTCTCTTAAGAGCATTTCCGCGTAGAGCTAATTATTTATTTATTCAAATTCAAGGCTGTTCGTTTTAACTAAAAGGTCACTGGATACACAGACCCGGTTTCAATAACAGAACATTATTTGGTTCCTATTCCTATACGCATTTAAAAAAAAGTCCTTGAATCAGATTATTAAGGACATTTAAACTCAGTTTATGGTGAACTTAAGGCCATTTTTAGATTGAAAATGGTTAAATAATTACGGGGAAATTTAAACAAAGCCATTTTATTTTACCATAAGCACTTAAACGCAAAATCACTCTATCAGAATAGAGAATCAATTGTCCCTGATCCTGAGTTTCGCTCAATAATCACCTCTGTGGCGTAAATACCGACCGTGAAGACATATAAGATTTTTCCTTTGGCCTCCGCATAAACGCCAATAAGTCAAAAAACGGCTCATCTTAAGCCCGACCCAAGGGATACTGATCCAGAGGCCTTAAATTGGTATATCCTGAAAGTCCAAGAAAATCCGAATCCTATTAGATTGAAAAAGCGAGGAAGAAGCAACAGGCGAGGGTTAGGTAGGATTCATTTAATAGGAAGTAGACTGAATACACGGAGATGACGACGACGGGGTCCTTTCGTCGTTCATAGCCAGAACGAGCTCAGAGAAGCAGTCGAATTCGAATAGATGTACGAGACGAGAAAGAGAAAGCCCGTGTGCGTTCACTCGTGATGAAAACCAACCACTGGCTTGAGAGTTGGTTTGGTCAATTGTGCCTCGACGGCACGGTTTATCACTGTCTATGCAATTAATACATTTCCGTCCATTATTTTAACTGTTGTTTCCGAAAGAGAAAAACGCATTTAAGGCCAAAAAAATGGGTTAAACCGGCCAAAATATTTGCAAACACAGTTATATAATTGGACCCTTAAGAACTTTGATAAAAACAGTCTCATCTGTTCACAACGCTAAAGTCGTGGAATCTGAAATAGGCCCAATGAAGAAAAGACTTTAGGATCCGTAGAACGTGATTATCTTGTCTGATTCTATCAATTCATAGCCGGAGACAGTGAGAGTCACATAAATACATCAGTGACTGAAAAGGAAAGAGACTCATTCCAACTCGTTTCAATTATTTGGATCTCTCTTACTCACACAGCTAGCTTCAGCTTCTTCAAGACGACTTTTGGGGGGTTCTTCATCGTCAAATCTAAAAATCTCATTAATGAAACTCAGTCGTTCCTCACAAGGAATGTATAGGAATGAGAATATTATGATATATGTCGCTTGATATGCTACGAACAATAGACCTAAAGACATGGATTAGCTCACAGCTCGCAGTAAAGCCGTTCTGAATGTAAAACTCGGAGTTATATGGCTCCTCTCTTTAAGAGCTAGTGTACTACTGTACTTGTCGCTAAGGGCAAACTAGCTTCCATTGTTTCGAATTATTGACTTTCACGTCGCTGTTGTTGACTAAGCGTATGGACTAATGTAATTGTAAATTTCCGATTTATGAGTTCTGTAGCGCTTGAAATACCTACCCGTCTTGTAACCACATTGTTCGAAGTATATAATTGAAAAATGCCTATTTAGTAATATCGTTGTGACATTAACATAAATTAAAAGCTTTTGTTGCATGAGAACATCAGGCCCACTCACCGATTCGTGTGCGAGAAGATGAAGAAGCTACTGGCTTTCGGCAATGGCTTAATCTTAGTGGGTATCTTCATTTCTGACAAGCGACGAGGTCGAGCGGAAGACTCATGCAATTCTTCATCTTCTTCGTATTCGAGTTCCACGTCTTCTTCCTCGTCTTCCTCTTCGTCTCCATCTGAAAACACATCATAACAAAAATACAGAATCAACGATATCCTGAATAACGAATTGCAGCCATCTAAGTGCCAGAATCAGTTTTATTCTGCAGTAGGGTTGAATCTTGAGTTCAAATGGCTGTTAAGCACGTTCTCAAGATATCGGGCTGACACTTGAAAGCAATAACGTTAGTTGTTGGAGTATATTTACTACTTAATGCAATTTATGGATATTTTGTTCAAGGTGCTTCGTAAAAGTTTACTCCGTCTCTGTAGCACGAAGCCCTACAATGATTTGCCATTAGGCACGGTTACGATCTACGAAGATCTATTTTGCATGGGATTTACACCTTGAACAGAACAGGTTGTTCGGCTACACTGGGATACTTTCAAAGTATGGAGGTACACACTGCATTATTTACAGAGAAACGTGCCGAGTCGACCGCCGTTTCATTGATCTAGTTTAATGGGTTGACTATTCGCTGAAAGGCGATTATTTTTGTTGGCCTTTGCTGGAATTCTAGAAGGTAGGCACATCCACGTGTCAGTCAATGCTCTCCTGGTATTTATTGCTTTTCTGTCTATCCGCTTCGATAAGCTCATAGTATGCGATCCCGCAATAAGTCTAACTGGTTCAATAAGGCATTGTATTTTATGTAAAGGAGATAAGCTTCAAAACTTGGGTGCAATCTAATGGATCGCAAACCACGTCAACACTCAAAACTGCAGCAATATTCGGCAGGCCGTGATTCACAAAACATGCCAGAATTGAATTTTGAACTAACAACAGAAACGACATTCAGTCAGTGGAAAAGAAGAGTTCAAATTGAATAGCTACGCATTCTGAACGTAGTCTTGTTATTTTCTCTATTGAAATATGCTATTCAGGAGTAAATAGAAAGTCATGGAACCTTTAAAGAACTTCAATAACTTGTCAGAAGAAAGTCAACTTTCTTCTTTCATATCTGACAGTCAGATTCTTAAACTGCAAACTGCCTTGGGCTTTGATCTCGAACGAAATCTTATGCTCGCTTCCGTTTCTCTTCAGCGTATTACCCAGCAGTTAGTGTAGAGCATGGAAGCTCAACATCATCCGCCTGCCTGCACTTCAATCATGGATCACTTACTTTTTAGAATATCGAATGAACGGTATACTTTATACGCAGCAGTGCGAAAGAGTTACATATACAGAAACGCCTTAAGTTAGAAATTATTATGTACTCAATTTTATCACGAGTTAAAATATGTACAAGCTATTATGGCCGTCGAAAATACAGTATATTGTACACGTATGTTTAAAAACGTGCAGGTAAAGTAAGTATTACCTTGTGTGTCTTTGCTGTCATCATAACCCTCTCCTTCGGTCTCGAAACTGGTCTGATGCTCCAATTCATCACTTTCTCTCCTATATAAAAATAGAGCACAGCATGAATTTAGCAAAATGAGCAGAACAAGCAAGGTGTCAGTCTGGAGAAAGCGAAGGGTGGTTGGGAGCTGTTGTGTCCGGAAACCGCGCCAATCCCGTGTGTAGCAGTTTGGCGTTGTCATTTATTGCGACCCTCCTCGTTGCATCAAATAAATGAATTGAGTTAAATTAAATTACATTTTAAATGGACATTTAAGTGTTGAAACTGAGGAATTACAGTTGTTGCAACCGTGCCATATCAATCGGCTATGAAGGCTCAGCTGTCGTAGAATTGAATTTGTGCGTAGGCGCTACGTGCTATTTTCCTCGGCTGTTTGGCAGAAAGAAGTGAGAAAGCATAAGTCAGCCGGAGCAGCGGAGGAAATAATCGATTGATTCAACATTAACGTTGTCACTCAGGACAAGGTCTCTGTCGAGTCCGTGCCCTTATGGCTTGCACTCGGCCAAGAAGTGAAAGGTAGGAGCGGAAAGGCTTGCTTGGTTGTTTATTTATTAGCGACCTTCATGGACTTCATGAACAAGATTTCTAGATTCAAAAGCCTTTTACATGGGAAAATCATAGGCTTGAATGTTATTTAATTTGAGCAGCAAACATATCGAGATGAAATATTGCGATTTTTGACGAACACGAGGTTGTTCTAACAATATTTCAATTGCTCTGAAAGTACAGTAAATGCATGAGTAATTTCACCTATCTTCGACAAATTTATACCCTCTCCACCGTAACCTTTTTCTTGAATTCCTGTGGAACGCCAAGCACAAGGAAAATTCGTAATGCATTTAGTGCAGAGGACCTTGTGAAGGAACCAGGTAAAAAGTGCACTGTTCGGCACGAAAACAATTATCTAGAGTGTTCGGGAAAACGAGTTTAAGAATCCAATATTAGGCTGTGAAAAATGGGTTTGTAAACAGGTTGCAGCAGATTCAACGTCTCGAACTGGGCCTGAGTACACTGGTACTTTATACTTTTTTCGCGTTTAACCTTTGTAATCATTGAAATCATAGGCCCAACCGATGCATGCAGTACTGGTACATGCGTTTATGATAAAAATACACTGATACTAATACAAGTTTAGAAAGTTGAATTTAGTTATGGGTTATAAATAGTTCCCTTACACGTCATCCGTGTTGTTCTGATACTCGTCCTCTTCCACGTCTTCTTCATTCTCTTCTTCCTGGCCTTCTTCAGCTGGACTACGCTCTTTGCCCTCTGAGCCTTCTCGTTCACCCTGCGAATTTCAAGAGGCGCATTTTAGAACAAATACAATCTTCCGCGTAGCTAAGCGATCTTAAGCCTAACGTCAAAATTAGACTTTCAAATCTTAAAACTACGAAAGATCTCAGCAGGAGAATTGCATTGGGTCCGGAAACAACAAGCAAACTCAAGAATAAGACAAACACTAAGCAAAGTGGGGCTAGTTTTCCGTGAGAATAGGAAAACTTTCACCACCGGTCTTGGATTGATATTCCTTTGTCGAATGCGAAGTGAAATTTAGGTAATAAGGACATTTTCAATTCAATACTCAAGATAATCCGAACATCCAAGAAGGCTACCGTTTTCAACGTCGTATTTAAATAAACAGTAACCATCCCTCACAACAGGTTTGCTACTGCACCAAACCACGTCTTCAGACGAACCATGAAATCTGTCATAGCTGGGGAGAGACCAGGAATCGATACATCAGGTGACCATAACACGGAGGTATCTGCAATCTTGAAAATTCTGAACAGCAACCAGAAGCAGTTACCAAAGAATTCGGACAAACCACAGAACCGCAATTTACTACCGACCATTAGTTCCCTGGCCCTCATCCGCAGCTACTACAGCGATGAGGAAGAACCGAAACAGGTCCGCATTTCCGGTAATGGCAGCCGGATCTGGGACTTCATGAACGAAAATGAGAATCCCGACGCAGAGCCATCAGTCGAAGAATACGAGCTCGCTCATAAGAAAATCCTGGAAGACTACAAGGCGCACTGGACGGGACTTCAACCACCGACACATCCCTGGGCCTTGCGCAGGACGACGTCGTGTACTAAGGAGGCTGTTCGTGTCGTGCTTGTCCCGTGTGGGTTTCCTCGACCAGCGCACTGGAAGTTTCTTCGAGTATTACATGGATCTACCAACTTAATAGAGATTCCTGGTGTGAAAGAAGTCTTTGCTCTGGATGCTTCCACAGGAGACATGCAAATAGTTTTCCGAATTCCAAGCGCAAAACCACTTCTCCACAAAAACCTTGCTGACCTCAAGGAGCCTCATCCGTTCTTGGTCTTTGATAAGTTTGAAACAGCTTATGCTGAACTAAAGGAAGCTTGGAGAACTTGGATCGAAATTAGGAAGTAAGTGCAGCGGTAGGTGTATCAAAATTTAGGAACATTCGAGGTCCCAGCGCACGGCACAATCAACCGTAATGTCATTAAATTTCACGTTGTATTCCGTGGCTTCTTTTCAAGCTGCCCTCTGCTCCCTCATTTTGAATATTTTGACCCTATAATTCCAGTACTGAGCTGAAGGCGAGAGAGGAACAGATCGAAAAAGCACGCAAGGAAAACGCTAACCTGGCTAAAGGAAAGGTTCCAGTAGAGAAAGGTCGAGCCGACGAAGGGTAACAACCCGGACCTGACGCTGATCTCGATATTTTTCAAATTTTAACTACCATTTGGTGAGTCGTAGTTTTAATTGGTGTAACAAAAGGCAATAAAATTGTGCAATTGCATACCGCAGGCCAAAATCAACTAAGTACTGTCGTAATTTTTGAGGCCGGGTCATTAAACTATGGTATTGTCTTCTAGTTTGCAGATTTTCCGATGTACGTAGTTTGATAGTGACCAGAACGAGAGGAGACGAACCGATTTCTTATTATATTTTTAACTCATTGAAACTAATTAAATAAATACCTCGTTCATCTGCTAGTACATATATTTTCTTGTGTTTTAACTCAATGTTTTCTTGGCTTAATTATTTTGTGCTATTGGAGCATTGTCTTAGAAGTTTTCGGCATTAATAAAAAACAGTAGAAAATCTTGGTTTAAATCTTATGTTAGATTTTTTGAAGTCCGGTTAGCTGGGTCCTAGGTATACCAGCTGTGTGCTTTTAAAAGTAAGGCAATCAAATGGGGATTTTTATAATGAGCGAAATTCTAAAATAATTGGACAGTTTAAAAGGTATCCCCGACATTTTACGTTAGATTCAATTTTAGAGTAGCACCTGTCAGGTTTGCTTGAGATTTCCTTCTCCTTCCTACCTTGATTCCATTTGTCACACCTGTCTCGGAATGGAAGGCAATTCTCGTAGCCTGAATTGATTGCTGCTGCTGTGATCTTAGAGAAGTGAAAGCAAGACGGACTCTTAAGACTTACCTCGGCTCCTTCTTCCTCTTCCTTTTCAATTGCTGTCAAGGACTCGGCATCTGCCAAATTGTCAACGGCAATGGCCAAGAAGACGTTCAGCAGAATGTCTAGAGAGAATTGAAAGAAATTGGGATCAATTGTCAGGGGAGCAGCACACATTAGCTCACTCTAATCTAAATCCACACCAGCAACTCTAACAAGTCTACATACTTTCGCACTTATTTCCTTGAAACCTTAAAAATTAAAGTCATACATTAACTAATAGGGATTGCTCTAGATCGCTGATCATTTAGCATTTAGCTAGTAGCATCCCTGCGCCTATTTTAAATATAGGAATCGATGAGAAACTCACAATTTCCGCAAATGAAGAGAATAATGAAGTAGATACAGGCTAGGATTCCAATAGACCCTACACCGCCGTAGGCTTGAATTCCATCGTACATAACTGCATTCCAGTCTTCACCGGTAAGGATCTGTATGAAGAAATCAGTGTCAGATAAGGAATTTTCATGTTTAGCCATAAAGAGCTTGCCTCCTTAAAACTCATTCGCTCATATTTCGCCATGCTTTTTTGATTTTGTCTAATAAAGAACGCCTTTAAAAAGCATAAAATTGAACAATGCAAATAAAAGCAGCAGTCGGTTCGGTATCGCAGACACAACTAGTCATAGTCACTTGTATTTGCAATAGATAGTGAAATTGAGTCAATAGTATATTTAATTTCAGTGTTTGGTTTGAAGCTTGAGTTGGCAAAGAGATAGGCGTGGTACCTGGAAGACAGTGAGAAGGCTCTGCCAGAAACTGTCAAAGTTTTGCCGGGGTTTTTCCGCCTTGCTGTCATAGTTGAACTTTCCACCGAAGACTTGCATACCGAGTAGAGCAAAGATCACAATGAAGAGAAAGAGGAGGAGGAGCAGAGATGCAATTGACTGGATGGAATTGAGGAGTGAAGCCACCAAATTTGACAATGAACGCCAATATCTGGAAGGAATCCAAATAAACGCCATGTATTTTGTGTACCAGTACATTTCATACGGTATAAACAAGCATTTCTTCTTCTAGACTGCCCTCTCGTTTTTTTTTGTATTTTATCAAATTCGGCCAATAACGCCAGCTGTAGAAAACTTATTGAAAAAAGCTAATTTTTCACTACAACGCCTTAGCGTCAACTCGATCAGGAAATTGAAAATTTCAAAATATTACAAATAGTCAATTGGGATCCAGTTTTCCCCGAGTGCATCAAGCTGATAGAAAATTTAGATTACGTAGAACCCAATCTATTCCGCCACTTAAGAAGCACAATGCGGTTTTTAGCCTGCTAAGTAGCTTATATAGTAGAAAAGGATTAGCTTGCTCACTTGGTGACTTTGAAGACGCGGAGCAGTCGAACGCAGCGGAGAACGGAGACGCCGATGGGCGGAATGATGTGTGCTCGTGTAAGTGCTACTTCCAGTATACTACTAATGACGACGAAGCAGTCGAATCGATTGAACAGAGACACAAAGTAACCCTGAGAGAGACACAGGAATATATAATCATCATAACAAAATCCGACATCAAAAATCGGTACATGGTGAGCGGTGAAGAGGATCAGATAACTCTTTAAAGGGTATTTCTACGACGCTTGGCCCGCGGCGGTTTGGTTTCACATTTCCAGCAATGAGAATTACAAACAAGACTTCAACCAGGGGGTCGTTAGTGAGCATCGATAGCTACAGCTAACGAAATTGACTGCAAGGCAAGCCCGAATACCGGAGACGCGATTGCCCGGGTACAGCATTGGCCAGAACAATCAGCAACCAGAGGACATCAGATGTTAAGCCGGCTACTCACGGGACACTCCCCGGATGCCTGGGACCCTCATTATTTTGTCCCGTAATTGACTGAGATATGCTTGTGTGCTTGTAAGGTACAAAGCAAACCAGTACTCATCAACTGTGGAAAAGTGAAAGTCAAGCGAGCTTAGTGCTTACCCTACTTCCAGATCATTACTTGCCTTCATTGATGCCAGATTAGTACTGGATCAAAGCAGAACATCCTCTAATTTTCGTAAGGATTGCGGTAAAAGTACGCTAGCGTTTACCAGTTGTTAAGTCGGGGACTAACTACCGTGAAATAAGTTCAACGGGTGCGGTTGCAAAAAAATAAGTCCTACAGTCCTACTGGTATGGTTCAACGGCCAGCATTGGTAGTCCCAAAGCCATCAATTTTCGCGCTAACGCGGCAGTCATAGCCATTATTACCATTCCGCTGCAGTTTTAATTAAGCACCTTAAAATAAGTTGAAAAAAATAAATTTTGCAAACCAAGCACTAACCTGAAACCCCAGGCTGTACATTTTGAGAAGCATCTCCAGTGTGAAGAGAACGACAAAAAAGATATTGGTCACCTCTGTCAATGTCAAAAAAGTAAGAAAAAAATTTAACGAAAGGAACCAGAACCACAGAAAATGTAATCAAATGAAACTCGCCCGTCGTTAAATCCAAATTACTCCAAGCCCCAAACGACAGGCGGACTGTATAACTTCCCATATGTACTGACCCTCGTACTAAATAAAGTAATTCCCAAATGAAGCCCTCGTTCCGGTTTACGAGCTGTGTTATCAGTTAAACCAGCCAGATCCAGTCCGCCAATTCCAATACCGGCTTGGACTACAGCGCAGTTACAATTTTTCACCTGGTTAAGCTACTGGAAACGCTTTCTTGGATATCAATTTAGTACTAGAACGAAGGAGCTTCCGCCCTACTTCTGACGATTTTCTGGAGTCAGTAGCCCAATAACCGTCCATCAGTGTTTGATTCTATTTAGGTCGTGTGACAGGCTGTCATTGGATTTTAGTACTGCCTGCCATAAAAATTAGTGCAGCAGGCATTCCGCTCTATTTTATGTCCATATTGATTCAGTTTCTGCCGTTTTTTTACTAGCCGAATGGACAGGGGCGCTGCTAGGTCTGACCCGGCCCTGTCGGTTTTCTT
>VNWX01003435.1:0-10314 GCA_009869905.1 Ceratophysella communis | reverse complement strand
CCGTGGATTTTAAGATATATCGTAGTCAGCAAGAAGAGTTTGGCAATCTTCCTGTGGCATTACGCAATTACCAGAATCTCCCGCTTCTTCACCGCCAATTTCGCAGTACATCGGGATCCAATGACCAATATGCCTAATTCGCACGCCCCTTTTTACAGAAAGCAAGCTTCCTTGACCAAAATGATCTCCTGGATTCAACTAAAACGCATGGAATCCCATTCCATACATCTATCTCGTGAACACTATCCTTCCGCCAAAGAAATAATGATGCAGTATCAAATCAAATCAACCAACACCCTTCCAGTGATACCACCACCGCCACGCTAGATGAAAAGGAAATGAGCCTCAACCGCATCAAAACACGGAATACGCTACCATGAGCTCAGCTATCGCTTCGCTGCTTCAACTTCTATAACTAAACTAATCAAGTTAAGAGCCGGAGCCGAGTGTAAACGTAAGAATGCCTCCCACGGTTTCCTCTCGTGTGTGTACCCCCTTCATTAGGACGGGGTAAATGAAAAATTTCGGTTGAATTAAGAATCTATGCCCAGCCTTGTCGGCGCATTCCCGTAAAAATATTTGTGTAAAAGAAATTCCATGCTTTAGAGTTTCAAAACTTTTCGATTGCATGCCAAAAATCTGTAAGCACAAGAGTCGTAAAGAGGGGTTGGATCGAGGATTTTTTGAGATGCGTTTTTATTACATTCAATAAACTTCTTGGAGCTGTCTTCAATGAGGTGGGGCTATATCTATTAGTAAGGTATTTTTCTAAAGTATGCACAGAAAGAAGCGTTTTAGTATCAATTCCAAATGTGTCTCTGGAGATAGAAGAATTTGAAATACGATGCATAGCTTGTACCATCAAATCAAACTACGATATATAAGCTAATGTAAAAAGGTTTTTAGTATCAATTCCAAATGTGTCTCTGGAGATAGAAGAATTTGAAATACGATGCATAGCTTGTACCATCAAATCAAACTACGATATATAAGCTAATGTAAAAGGTGTGGGTGGGTGTGTGTGTGTGTGCATATTTTATGAGGCTTGATCCTAAATCCTCAGCGAGGTATGTAGCCACATCCGCATAATCAAAGCCAGACGAAAACAGTCATCATGCTGCTCCTGCCATGCATATATTTTCAAGAGGACGTGCTACATGACACAGAAAGACTTGCCTAGCTGGAAAGGCCTCTGTGTTATGTAATAGTAAATCTATTACAAGTTTACATGTTTCTAAGCAGAGTGGGAGTCAATGCGGAAGCAAGCGATGAAAAATTAAAAATAAAACTTTGGTTCTTGTTTTCATTTTCAGAGCTCTAAGATGAGACCACGTATGGTTTTGATGAAAAATGCTGAAGCATAAAGTATAAGCGCTGAGAGATGCGTATTTATGGCAGTGATGCCGGCTGGTTTTTGTGTTAAAAATGGCAAAATAGCTTGGAAATTGAGACCATTAAAATGACTGTGATTAAAATTGGCTTGAGTTCTCAGACACGTGATTTCAAAAATTGGTTAAAATTTTAAAAATTGAAGGCTAAACATTAAAAATTTGTAATATTTGATCAAAAATATATTTTAGCCATAAAGAAAATTTGTTTAGCCTACAACAGGAGCACCAGAAACCAAAATGCATGTCATTTAACGTTTGAATGCAATTTCTTACAGTAGAAACTCACACGTGCGAATCATCTCATCTCATCGCATTTACCTGTACAGTTTCACACGTGCGAAGGCACGCTACTTTCGGCTCAGACTTTATTATTCACCTGCAATCCTATGCAAAATGCAACCGAGTGAGACGCTAAATAAAAATTAATCGCCGCCTATTTGCATTATCATTTAGACACGAAGTGTTTCGTATTCAAGAATGCGAGATAAAACAGTCTTATTCTGAGCAAGCACTTTTTCTAAACTTATTTATGAGATATGAGAATGCGTGAGCTTAAGCTTAAACTTTAGTTCTTTTTTAATTTAAAGAAATACGAGGGTTTTTTTCATATGCCTCGCTTGGCTTCAAGAACTTACTTTTTTGACTTCCACCGTCGTTTTATGGCACCTATCATTTTGATGATGATATTACTTCGGTCCGGGGAATCTCGTCTCGTCTATCTTCTCAGCCTTAGCGTCTTTTTTTCGTGACAGAAATATGTGTAGCAGTAAGTCACGACGAGGCGAGGCTTTCTGCTGACTTGAGCGGTAGCAGGTGAACAAACCTTAGCCGAAAGTATTATTTTAGATATAAAAAAGTCAGGGCTGAAATGCCGGTTCCAGAAGAGTTCATGGATACAAGGCAAAGTTCTTGAACACTTTTTGAATCAAATTTTTTATAGGCTTGACGTTGACATTCGCTTGGCGTGGGCTTCAGATCTAAAAGATCTCATCTGTATATAGAAAAGTCAAAGTGTATCTTACAGTACGCGGCTGTTGAATGCTAAATGTTCCGTAGGAGCTAGACACATTCAAGATTATTTTCAAGTCTTTAGACTGGAACTGGAAGGTAAACTGACATGCATGACAAAGTCGAGTCTGTTCCGTACTGTCATCTCAAGATCAGCTCAGGCTATTTAGTAAAAATCCTAAAAGCTCTAAGCCAAAAATCTCTGGCACTGACATTGACACACACACGGCGTTTTTCTTATATGTAATCTCTGCACTTTTACAAAAGTACAGCTATTGACACAAGTTTAAAAGTTTCGGTTTTCTTTGACATTGACTGTCACAACATATTTGAAGTGTTTGAAGTATTTAAATGTTTTCTTCAGAGATGTCAACTGCACTGGCTGGGAGCACAAGGCGTGCTTTCACTTTGAGGGCAGTTCCAGAAATGCACAATGTTTATGCGTGTTTCGCACAGTTTTGGCAAGGCTGAGGGTGCTTGTGAGTTGTGTGATGTTTTTCCAGAGTTGAGTCATATGATGGGTGTATGCTGCTTGTAGCTCGGGGAAGATTGGATGGAACTTTTCCTATGGATGGATGGATGAAAACTGAAAGTTTTTGGTAGTTTGGTAGCCCTAGTCGGGGAAATAATGGTTCAAGGGATAAGGGATATCTGGTCTGGCCAAAAAAAAATGCAGCACTTACTTTCAAGCTATTGTGCGTAGGGGATGCAATGGATAAAAAGAGGGTTGTTTCAAGAGTACAGCTTCGGTATATATGTATAAAGTTTTTGGACCCACGAAAAACTGATCTTGAGCTACGAAGGGGAAAATACTCCCCTACTTGCCGTGGTAGCTTTGGATTTGGTCTTGCGAGCAGGATCAGAAAACAGAATGCTTCGAGAGCTGCTGAAGTTTTAGACTGAACTGCCTTCAGCTTCAGAGAGCCTTTTTGGAGACAGGTCTCTGAAACGAGAAGTCGAGGGGTTTTTGGTAGCGTAGCATTAGCAGTAGGCAACATGCGTGTTGCTTGGGTATCCATTTAGTACCTATACGACGCTACGTGTTTCGCCGCATATCAGGACGAAATTGAATGATTATTATTATTACCCGGAATTCACATAATAATGTGTATTTTCGTTTACTTAAAGTAAGTGCATTGTTAAGCTTAAGTAGGATTTTGTGTCTAAGTATTATTTTGCTAAGGCAGAGCTGCGTGCGATTTTAATTAGCTCGGTGGCCATATAAAGACTCTGTGGTGTTTGAATTGCTTTAATAACTGTAATTAGTTGAGGTTCTATATACTTAAGATCGTGGTAAAGTAAGTGGAGCGGATTAGCGTGTAATGAGTGTTATTTCCGCATGCAATGCTGAGATACATTGTGGTCAACGACTTTTATATGCTCTTAATTAGGCTTGGCTCTAAGGGTCAAGCATTGCCCAAAAAGCAGAAGCCGAAATTGTCTAGCTCAAATAAATCTGATATTAAAGCATTCAATCCTGAAGTCGGAATTGATTCAATATAATTTAGCATTGACAATTGTCATCACAATCCTCTGGATTGACGACTATGTATATAGCGATTTTGTGGCATGTTATTCGCAGTCGTGTCGTGGGTGGTCAGACCATGCTAAACAAATTGATGGCCTACATTAATTCATCAATTTGCATCAGACGAGTTGGCATTTGGATTTGACAAACAGACTGCAAGTCGTCACTTAGAGTTTAATGCGTCTGACTCTGATTTGACCCTGGCATCTAGAGATTACATTGCTCTGACTTGACTTTGATTATAAATTAGTACGTGCAAATATAGCCTTATCAACACTAAAGCTCAAAATTTCAATTACACAATACGTAACCTAGCACGCAACTATTTATAAAAATTAAAGCATGCCTCAAGGCTATGTAAATATTAATAAACGTCTACCTACTTACATTGTTTACGATGCCTCCTACAGAAGTGTCAATAGACCATACTGCCACCGTAATCAATTTATGGTATTTATAAATTAGGGTAAATTGTTTGAATAAGTATGATTTTTTAAGAAAGTAAATAGAAGCTGGCGTCAACTAAGGCTTGTTTATGATGAGATTTAACGCTATATCTCTATCATCGCTGTGTTATTCCGTATTGGATCGTTTCCCTTAAAGTTCTATTTAAATGCCTGAACATAAGTGTTATCGTTATTGGTTATTTATTACTTGACAAAGGTCAATAATTTTCAAACTTTTTATAACCTTCGTACGTCGAGACGAAGTTAGTGTAAATAAGATTCTATTTAACACGAATGACCAATGACCAAGCCACCATGCTCATGCGTACCTCCAATACTGCTATATGCTGGTGATAAATTTCGAATTCGAAGCCGTATGATTTAAGGCATTTGTAAATTTCCAAGATTATTTATGAACGTGTTTGCTGGATTTTGAACGAATTTCGCATGCAAAAAAATATTGGTCTGCAAAATAGATTAACAGAATCGCGGACTTGACTTACACCTACAGATATAGATAAATTTCGCGATAAAAAACTGATAAGTATTGCTATGTTTTCATATTTCAATAAATAGATGCAGTCCTGTGGTAATGCAATGTATCTGTCCATGTACAAAGCAATCCCTGACCCTGACCTAACCCAACTACCTCGAATTCTGAATTTCTCTGGAAGCAAAAAGCGGATACAGAGTGCTATTCGGGACTCGTGATCTACGAAATTCCGTTCGACTTTCCTTGATCCATGCTTTGTTTTATCCGTATTTCAGCATGCCTGGATAGATATTATTTTCAGCTGGGTGTAAGTAATAGAAAGCAACGGAAGCGGGGTTGGAAGTTGTGGAAGGTACGGTAGCAGCAGTATATCTGACTCCACACTTCTACTTTGCTTTCTCTTTATCGATTCCGACGGCGTAGGCGTTTGGGTGCATACAGTTTAGTTTAGTTGTGCGATGTGCGACTCTTTAGTCATCCGAGACGGAAAGAAGGGGGACGAGGACGAGGACGTGAATTGTATTGTGAATTTTATAGGGGGAAAAGATACATCACTACGAATAAGAAAATAGAGCTAAGTACCTCTACGCATTCCGTCTAGTCTCTTCAACGAAGAACTAACGCGTTTTTTTCGACACCTTATAGGAGCGATAGCAATGCTAATAGCTATATCCATCTTGAAGGGGTCATTTAAGGAAATGGAAAACTTGCGTACGGTATAAATCTCTGTGGCTCGATCGACGCGATGCATTAAGATTACTGAGACTGGTTCAAAATCTGGCGGAAATTAGCGACATTCCAAAAATAAATTAATAGATCGGATTCGGAAAATTTGGATTAAATTTTGAGTTTGCCAGTATATCTTCTTTAAGGGCTCTAAGCTTTCATACATCCGGAAATTATAGAATTTCGGAGTTTTCATCGCCCCAGAATAATATTATTTCGGGTTTCGAAGATACAAATCTACGACATACGTTCCAGTGTGGGGAAGGTAGGGAAAACCCCAGGAAAAATTGGGGGAAAATACTGGAAGGGCCATAGCTGAAACCCTGATTCCCGTGTACTCACTCAACTCTTCCTTGGTAGCAAAGGTTAGGGAATACCCGGATATTATTGAGGAAATTTCAATGAACCCTTACGCACACGTCTCCCCGCACTCGGTTGAATCAGACAAATCAGAACCTATCCTATAAAACCTCACCCTGTTCTATTTATTTTCATTCTCCTGGATCCCAGCTCAACCCTCCAATACCATGAATAGTTAATTCCAGGACCGAGAAGAAGAACTGGATCGAATTGATGCCGTATCAGCAAAACACAGGCCCACAGAGAAAGCAGTTGTGCTATGGCTGGATTTGGAGCCAGTACCATAACAAATAGCATATTGGCCATTCACTTGTTCTGTAACGACGTTAACAGAATAGAAAAATAGACAAAAGTGCATTTTTCGGTTCTTTCGATTCAATTATAGCATCCCTCAATGGGTTTGGCATGATGACTCCGTGGGAAAGGCACAACTGTGATGATCTGTCAAATTGACAGGCGGCCAGAAAAACTTGGCTGGACTATTAACACTCCGCTTCAGCCTAGTTGCTTTCGTCCAGTGACGCGCCCAGGGAGTATAAGATAAAGAGAAATTGATGTCGTAATTTTTTAAATTTACACTAAATACTAATGATTCTTTGATTGTTAGCGCATTTATTCACTAAATGGAGAGACCAGAGTCAGAGATCAAAATAATCTAAAAACTCGCGAATTTTCCAGGATATCGCAATGAAAATCTTTTTACTTTAAAATTTCTAAAATCCTAGAAAAGAATTTAGGTATTGTGCATTACAAAATATCATAATTAAGGAAATTCAAGGGACTTTGATTCCCGAAATATCGACGCTACCGGACACCACGCGGCAGTGATTGAGCATTTAACGCGGAATACGGAATCGGGATTATTCAGCTCGGAGAAAGTCTGCTTTCTCTCGGCAAACCGGCGGCACACTCGCTGCTCGCTGTGCTCAGTCTCTGCGAATTCTCTCATCTCAAGACGCCGGTTCATTTTCGACAAACCTGATGATCTCTAGTGGCTTCAATTCGTAATCTTCCAGTCCATGGTACAAGTTTTCATGGCAGATGACGCAAAAGTAAGCTTAGAAAAGGGTGAGATAACGCCTGCCCGAGCGTCATCTGAAATGCTATACGCAGAGATGGAATGTTATATCATCGCGTCCTGCGTTATAGTCCCTGTTCTTCAAAGTGCCCTTTCTCGCTGGCTTTATTTTTGGCCTTCGATCGTGAACAAGCTGTGTGTGTAGGAAGCCTCGCATTCACGTGATGCTTCAAGCATAGCACTTTATATCAACCAACGCAACAAAACATTGTAATGTTATCGTTCCACACACTGCAGTAGTAGAGTAGTAGATTCTTCTCCCCTCAAATATGTCGCCGTCAATGGCGGTTGTAGGAATGGAGAATTGTGGTCTTTTTGAAACATTCTAAACAGTATTAGGGATCTAATGTTTAGCTGGTTAAATTTTAAGTCGCTAAGATTCGAAATTATACCACATATTTGTTCGCAGATGAAACTATCGAAGATACGTTCTCAAATTTAAACACAAAACTTTTTACGAATTCGAAAATAGATTGTATTTATCCAAACCAAATACAAATTAATGGCAATAATTAAAGATAAATGGGATGCAAGGAGATTTCGTATGAATACGATATATACCTTTCCTAAGCCCTTAACATTTAAATGAAAATGATACAGTAAATTTCAAGAATGCTTTTTATTTCATAGAATCGTCGGTGGTACGATGTTCGCTCTATTCGTAATTTTGTTATTTTTCATTCATTCATTCATGCAAAATATGATGTTCCCTGACCTGGATAACACATGTACTTCTTGGAAATGTTTTTGCGAACCATTGTTTTTATGTTGACCTAATTTTGATATATCATCGTTGTTTGTGCATCCTATCCTTATCGGATTTGCTCACACCCTAACCCATTCTCTTCTCCTTTATCGGTAATCCAATTCTCCGTAGCCAACATGGAGGATTGTGTAATAATTGAATACCTATGTACCTATGGAATAGGTTACTCATACATCATACCTCATATATTTTTATTTGCAAATTTTATTTTACCTGACACCTCCGGATCAGCTTTGCGGATCTATAGAAATACGAAGAATTTTGAACCTAACTAAATATATGCTTTAAGTAAGAGTGAAAAGCATTATTTAAGCTTATCTGATCTTGCGAAGATTATTTCAGAGATAAGATCAAACGTTTTTTTTGTATGATTACGATTAGCGATCTAAAAAGTGTCTGTACCACAGGGTTCGTATTCCTCCTGGAAATCTAAGATAAAACCAGCCTATAAGGTTTTAAAGTTTCGGTTTCTAATTTCTAATCTGGCTGGATTGATCATTGATCTGATTTTCGTTTCCGTGAGCTTTTAACTCCAAAACCGAGGAATTGACGGGGACAGGTGCACTTGAGCTTTACCCACGCAGGTTCTTGGTATACTCTCGTAGTATTTCTACTTTTGAGGTCAACATCTCCTTCCTTCCTAGTGCTTCTGCTCCGAGTAAGCATTTTGTTTGAGCCTAGCATTCTACAGCAGCAGCGTTGTTGCGTACATTTTTTACCCTCTTCGGTCCTCCTCTTCGCCCATCGCATCATCATCCATACATACCTACGTACTATATTCGAAACCTCGACAAAATCCTTCCCAAGGTCCGTGGTTATGCATGCAACGATTCGAGCCCCAGAAAATCTACACAAGATGAAACACTCTGTTAGGTTAGGCCAAACCTTAGCTATGCTGGAACCTCAGTTGCTTTAAAATTAAAAATTTAAAGCTTGTACACATCGTTTTGAGTAAACCGTCAAAAATTTAAAAAAAATTATATTTGTATTTATCCATTCTTTGGTGTAACTAGGTTACTGACTAGGTTACTGACATCCATAACGTTAGGTTACTCCAAAGGTTATTTATTATTTGATAAAAATTAAACTGGATGATTGGAAATATTAAGGTAGACCCTTCGCCACTATCACCTATTTAAATCCTAATCAGTACAGGGGATTTTAGATATTGGTGAGGTGACTCCGATGCTGGAAAATTTCCTTAAAATGGCAACCAAATTCTATGGTCCCACCAGGTTTAAATGTGTATACGTAAATGGAAATTTCCTCGTTCAGAAACTATTTTGAGCGTCCCAAAGAAAATCCACTGTATTTAAACCTAAAGCTTCGCTATCTTGTAGCAATCGAGCTTTTCATTGTATAGTTACCTAAATTTTTATAGTCAATCTTGGTATTTGATGTTTCTTAAATTTCTGCACCATTTAGTTAAAAATGTCAGCCGCTGAGGTAAGCACATCGGGTTTTTTGTGATGAACACAAGACTGAGGAAAAAGTAAAATTTTAGTTTATTCGGAAAGCGCTATTTTTTTAGTTTCGCAAAATCGTAAAGCCAGGAATTATACAGGTTATTCAGATTTGATTCCTGAATGATGGAAATATATAATTCCCTACTTAGGTAGCATGATATCTGGCCGTTTGCTGTTTTAAAATTGCTCGAAAATCAGAAATATTTGTTATCTAATAGCATTATAGCAGTACAATTTGATTTCACAACGAGGCCTTGACTTGGAAGAATACGCGGTGGCAACTGAGTGGACGTAGTTTTCACTCATTCCGTAAATGACATAGGCTGAGGGCTATACCTATACACATCTGCGTCTTCGCAACTTTACGCTATTGCATATTAGTTGAGACCAGGTTGGTTGGTGTTTGGTCCTATCCCAATTGTTGACTCCATATTCCGTTTTGTTTCGGACTGGATGGACATCGACTCGACCTCCCGTTAGATATCACATACTTCAACTTATAGCTTCTCCAGTGGACATAGATCCCCAGAGGTCAAGTCGAAGCGGACCAAGCCTGGTCACTGGTTCTCCGAGCTCCAAAGTCCAAAACCGGACTTTGTCATCTTTTCAACGAAAATTGCATTTTGTGGCCTGAGTTTGTGGATCAGGCCTAGCCTGGGCACGTCATATGAGCGGCCCATGTCAACATGGACATAAAAATGAAAGGTGATGTGACACACTTAACAATAAACCATGTTTACGACGCGTGTAGTTGTGTGAAGAACGTTATGTCATGTGTATGTATATACTCACTGCGTGGCACATGCTGTTCGCTGTTCTATCAATTGGCTTAATTTAAGCGTTTTGGATTTACTTGCTTATCTGATTTTGGATTTGCAGCGGCATGTATTGTGTATTTTATGTGTAATAGTTTTTTTCGTGCCTGAGAAGCGCTCAGAGTAATGAAGACATATAGAGATGACAATTCGGGGTTTCGTTGTTTACGACGTTGCTGACGTCACTGCTGGTGGGCTGGTGGTGGGCTCGACCTTATTTTCGCGCCATAGATTCAA
>VNWX01003434.1:0-10316 GCA_009869905.1 Ceratophysella communis | reverse complement strand
CCCGCTTGTTTAATTTAGTTGGAGCTGATTTAACGACAGCATTGATTTCAACAGGAAAAACGGGTGGGTCGTTCCAGCCTCGATCATGATTTCCTGAAATAAATTGAAATTAATATAAAAGACTATAAAACTGTTGTAAATGTTAGACAAGTATATGCCCGAGATCTCTTCGAGTTCTCGTTTTTGAAGGAAGCCGGCGGTTCATTCAAAAGCGAGGTCCGTACTATTATGGACAAGTAAATGTTCTACATAGATCAGATCAGGCTGGTAAACGTAAAAAGCTCTAATTTCTTGATGTTATTATTTTATGCGCTTTTTCACGTTCCCAGAAATATGGTGGATAGTTCTATGTTCTATGCTGTGTGGCCATATTGAGTAACTTAAGGTTGTGACTGTGACTGCCTTGTGCCTAACTACTAACTCCATGCCTGAGTGAGAGGCTAAAATTCGTCGCGTCTTAGAAGCAAATGTTCATAAAATAAATACTAATTTATGAAAATTAAAATGAATATTAGATCAGATGTCAGGTCAGAAGCTTTTTTACCGTTGACGACCGTATGCCGTAGTAGGGGAGGATATTCAATAATGAATATGCACTCACCTGGTTTCAAGTTCATTGGAGGTGGACCGGCTTTAAGCGCTGACGAGCTCATTGGCGGTGGCGGTGGAAGCTTACTGGATTCCATTTTTGCTGGTAAATTCCAGTTTCCGCTCCAGGTCAGTTATTTTTGGTTTGAATTGAACTACTTAAATTGTAAATATCTTTCCAAAATTCCGAAATTCCAGCTCAATCACTGTCACTGGATAAAATGAATGTAATAATACGGTTGAAGGCAGCCAACAGGAACAGCCTAGCCGCCCAGTCAAATTGATACTAGAATACTACTACAAAAAGATACTAAAAAATATCCTAAATTCGTCAGAGGAACATCTGTTTTATGTCAGACCGTTTTCGCGTCTTGTTTCAGGCGAATGGATAATTAAGCAGGATTCGAGATGAGGAACAGAATGATGATGAGAATGGGGATGGGGAATGGGATGGGAAGCTGGGCTTGGATGATAATGTGTAGGCAGGCACCATATTAATGGGTTTATTCATTGTCTCATTGTTCTGGCATACTGCCTAGCCTACCTGTTTCTTTTCTACTATGTAAATGTAACTACCTATGTATGTACCTAATGCATGTGTTTTGCACAATATACATATATACAATACAAAATAACGCCATACTGTAGCATTTAGTTATTCGAGCGGCATGCTGCATATAGCCTAGCAAAGGTGTTTCAATTATATAATTTTCTCTCTGTTGATGCCATGCATGCGTTGTTTCATTCCATCAGAACACCTAGCTGAAAAGATACATATTACATATAATATCCAATTCTACAATTCTTTTGTTCCAATCGAAGAAACTACTGAATGCAATGCAAGGCCCAGGAGTCATCAAATGCAATTTTTCCTTTTAATAATAAATAATTAAAGATCTCATAAATTAGATGCTTTGTGATTAAATCCCAGTTAAACGACAACGGGAGTATTTAGGCTGTGTTAGAATTAGTTAGTTGACCATAGACAAATTAACAAACCGAATTAAATCCAAACCAAGGTGAAGTTAATTAAATCCGAAAACACTCCTTTTGGATCATTATGTAGAATCATCCAATCAATTTCAAATTCCAAATGACTATCATCGCAAAAAGCTGGTGTTATTCAGGTGTGTAAGTGAACGGGACGCGTCGTCTGCCTCAACCTTGAGCTTTAAGTTTACGTTATGTATGACACAATTTACGCACTGTACCTTACATATTTTTCGGACGAACCACGTGCGTGTTTTAAAACAAAACGTATATGGTAACTTAGCTTCGTAAAGCTTGTGTTGTGCTCAGGCCTGTGTTCAGACGCGGGCATTTGGTAGTTTTGAATGTTGTGTACACTTTCCCTCTCTATCGTAGTAGACGGACGACTCGACGTCCGTTAGTTTCCGTTCGTTCCTGTTTTCGGCCAGATTTGTCCAACTGTGACCTGTCGCTGTCACTTGTGTATCTGTCTCTGTCCACCGCACCCGTCATTAGAAAAGGTCACACCGCGGTGTGAGGACGTGACAGGATGAGTTCCGATTCGGAGTCGGACAGACGTAGCGAGAGCGAGAGCGAGGACGAGGTTCCTGCTAAGAAAGGACGAGGCGGAAAAAAGCCAGCCAAAAAAACTCAGCCTGTGACGGTGATTCTTACATTTCAGGAGGCAGAAGCCGAGTTAGAAAAAGTTCAAGATGGTGGGTCAATCAGCTAAAATCAATCACAATGAAACTTTAAATCGGACATTCCTCTGTCCTCTGTACATTTCATATAATATTTAATTATCGTGTATGTATGGCATGGCATTAGTGACGCCAGACGTGTTATGCATTTCCACTAACCTTATTCACAGTCATTATGTATTAAATTTTAAATTATTGAATAACTAGGTATTCATGTTCATGTCCAAGCTGCATTATGTTGAATGTTGAATGTCACGTCACATGCAGGATCATGATTATTCAATAATTCAGTCAAACGTTATTAGATACTCAGGTTTTCTACTTTGTCATAAATGTTATTGTATTTGCTGGCTGATCATGTCATTGTTAGTTGATCAAAGATCAAAGAAGCGTACGATAATTGGTGACTGATGAAAGGCGAAGATTTAAGAATTAATATTAATAATACCAATTTAATAATTTATACATTTCAGCTCTGGAGAATAACACTGCTACTCGACCCAGCAAGCATAGGAATAAGAATGTAGTAACGCGAACGAAGCTTAAACTTGACGTTCCGTGGAGTGCTGTTTCGGCAGCTCTAGAGAAAGAAGCTGGGCAACGTGGGATTTCAAATGAAACTATACAGATGATCTGGGGGATCATTAAACATTCAGCTTCACCAATGAAAATGAAATTGAAGCAAGAATTAGTTCTTTGTATGGTGCCCATTGATGAAGCTATTCCTTCGGAATTTGTAGAAAAAGTAATCTACTCAATAGCTGATTCATCAGAAAAGCGAGAAATGGAAAGATTCAAGCTTACCTTGCTCCAATATTTGATTGGTGAGGGGTCTGGCATTTGTTGTTTACATCAATCACATCCCAATGTAATATTGGTGCTCATTGCTCATTCTAAGCAATTAGCACTGCAGTTTACGAAATATGAGTAAAATGAATGAATCTTCACTTCAATTCAGGGCTGTTCGAGTACAATCTTCTTGATGTGGGCATTTTTAGCAACTATTTGTTCTATGCATTGATTTTTCATGCTACGCGTCATGACAGCTTGGTAAGAATTTAATTAAAAATCACAAAATCAGTCATCAAAAATGAGTTAAGACAGGGCGAACAAAAAGTCAAAGCTGTCAAGTATTAAATCTGGGATATTTCTGCTTCGATTTAGATTCCATGGGCCTGTTATTTCATCAAAAAGATTACAAAGCGTGAATTGATTCAAAGAAGTTACATCCTTGATTTGATGGACTTGATGGCAACACCTCTGAACGCACTTTCGTTGAAATTGGTGGGAGATGTTTTGAGGTATGATATGACAGTTTACAGTTATATCTTATATCTGCTGTAAATTTGACAATTTTGTTCTGTCTTCTGAAAGCGTAAGAGTCTATCTTATTATACCTTTTACATGTTTTATACTTATCAGACAGTTCAAGTTACTGCGACCTGACTTGTTGCCGAACAATGTGTTCAAATTCAATGCAGTCGGTGAAAACAGGAAGATGGATTTGAGTCCTGTATTTCGAAAACGACTTTTTGAAGCGAAGTCAAGATTGTTGGGAATCCGGAATACTCTTCTTCACATTCCAGAAGAGGATGCAATGGACGTTGTCTTTGAGGACGACGACGAAGTTACTGGGAAGGGACGTCTTCTTACAGTACTCAATTCTAAGTGCTTCCCCGAGTTCAAATTATTCCAAGATGGTGATTTGGAAGATTACAGAATGTGAGTTTTCCAGGGTACCCTAAATAATCATCTTTATTTTGTTCTGCAGAAATCATTTTCATATTTTATTTAATCTGAACGGGTTAGGTGGGGAGAGTTACCTGCTTACGACCTCATGCGATGTTCAATTAAGAAACGAGAAACCCTGCCACTTTTGATTGGTAATCCGGCTGCAATTGAGCATTTCAACACATATCTCTCTCTGGTATTTCAACATAGTAAGTGATTCAGTATTTAAATATATGTTTTATGTTTATGTTTGAATTTAATTTTATTAATCTTATCTATTTATCAAATCATTTTGCAGAATTTAACGCATATGATGTAAAGAATAGAAAGCGTTATGATTTCATTCTTCAACGTTGTGTGGAAGTTACTATTTTACAAGACAAAGGGTTGGCAGCTGTTGACGAATGGCTTCTTGACTTTCTTCTTACTTGGGATTTGGTTCTGTTCAAACGTCAAATATTGGATTTGCTTCCTTATGTGAGCCCTGTTGACTTTGCTCGTAAGCAATTCATTATATTATCGTATATCGTATCTTTTACGCGTAGCCCAGTGTTTAATTAATTAGAGGCTGAACATAAAAATAATTATTTTTGCAGATGGATACAAGTATGTTTTGCAAAAGCTTGAGAACATGTTTTTGGATGGAGAGGCAATTGATCGCATTGAAGTTTGGAAAATCTTGGAAAACTGGTTTTGCACTTGGACGGATGAGACTCTTAAAAACAATGACTCGGGAGCAGAAATTTTGGAAAATAATGCTCGGTCGTTGGAATTTTTGTTCAAATTCATCACGGCCTTGGTCTGCAAGTATGCTTGTGTTGATGGACATAAGGATGTCATCTTTCTGGATGTCTGTTGTCAATCTTACTACAAGGTACATGATAATTTCGATGAAATCGTTTGTTTTCCTAGCATTTATCGATAGTTCTTAATAACCAAAATATTTTTTCAATGTTGATTCTCTGAATAGTTTGTTCAAATTTTCAATGGAGTCGAGCGTGTGCCATTCCTGACTGTTCCACCTCGAGCGTTATGGCACATGGTTGTTCTCAGTGACTCTCTTCTTGCTCTCAACTCATTCTGCAACATGTTCAGCGTGTAAGAATTTTTGTCAGTTGTCGCTTCAAAATACGAGTTTATAAATATTAGTATTCTTGTCTAGTGTTTTTCTTGTTTTGTATGTTAATGAAAAATGTATTTATTGAAACAAAGAAACAGTCTAGGTATTTCAATTCAGTTTAGAGAATTCTAATTCGGGTCTAACTGTCGTTTTTTTCAGAGTTGAATTTGACAAAAAAGCCGTCAAGGATCTCCGCAAGACACACCGAGAGCATCCACTCTTAGTTTGGAATACTCAGATCTTTCCCGAAGTTGGGACCTACTTTGGTTATTCAAATCCAGCAAAAGATGGCAAATTCCTATTCCAAGATCTCTTCCATGCCGAAGTCGATGTTCTGAGCTACATTGCGAATCCAGATGAAGCCCACAACTTTGAACCCGAAGTTATAGACACTAGTAAAAGACATCTTGCAAGTCTTCTGGAAAATGCTCAGGTCTTAGCCGGCAATAATTCAAGATCTCTGGCTTTTATCAAAAAAGATCCAACTAACACGACAGATCGTCTGGCATTCAACCTGGACAAGGAGAAGGCCCTTGAGTTTGCACCTGCAGTTCATGACGTGATTGTTTTTTTTGAATCAGAATTAAAGCGTTGGGAGCGGAAAGCTAGGAAGCAGAAAGATGTTGAAATGGAATATGAAACTGAAATGACTCTGTCTCAAGATGAGTCCAAGCGTCGGGATCGTAAAGCTAAGAAACAGAAAGATCTTGAAATGGAATACGAAAGTGAATTGAATCTGTCTCAAGATCAGGCCATGTCCATTTGATGGATGCTGTGCAAGTTTCTAAAAATATATTTCTTCTGAATCGCAATACTTATCTTAAAAATAGATAATACATACTATTAGTTACTTTTTTCAACATCTTTTTGTACGCTGTAAGCGAAACATTTATTTGTTAGAGTAAAGCGGTTCCGTATTATTTATTTGAAACACACGTGTTGGTCATTAGTCAAGTATTTAATTTCTTGGAATGGGAACCTTGATGTTATGCTTGAGTTGTTATCATTTTTCATTACTCAACTGTTGTGCGTAATTTGGTTTGAGCTATTTTATCAATGAATGACACACCGGGATGACTATCGTGTTGGGCAGACTACCTGGAGATATTTCTCAGAAAATTTGCAGGTTGCTCAATGGGAATTTCATCTCGCTTTGAGGCTCAATCATCGAGTTCTGTAATAGCTTTTAGCTCAAAGAACCAAGTCTGGGAACTGAGAACAATAATAAAAGATAGCTCGAGGGGATAATGATTTCCTCTGCAATTCAGAAACAATGCTTGGAGCCAGGTAGAAGCATCGTATGCCATGATTTGATGTAAGCTACGCTACAGCATAGAGAGCTAGAGATAGGTCTGTCTGTGAACTGGGTTGAGCGATAGTTTGAAGCTTGAGACTTGCTAAAGAGTTTCAATTTGACAAAACGGATTGTACAAAAAAAATTCGTCTGTGAGAAGCCGCATACCTTTCACAACACCAACAATTCCGTGGAAGTGGATCTATTTAAAATTTCCTTGTGTAAAGTTTTCACATTCAAATATTTCTTGACTTAGACTCCGTTCAGGGTTTTTAATTTTTTGGAGAAATTAGAATGGCCCACTAGAATAATTGCAGCAAAAGTAGGTACTATTCGTTTAGGTAATTATCTTCAAAGTGTGTCAATTTGAGCGTCTTATTTCTTGATCGTAAATTGTTATTTTGAATGTGGGTTTCGCAATTTTGAATGTTTGGGGAAAATAAAACAATTTGGAATTGGAAGTTGTAAGCAATAAGTGGACAACGTAATCAGCATTAGCAATAATAAGGTAAGCTCATAGACATTGACAAAATATTTAAGCTTTTATTCAAAATTGAGAAGGCCGAAGGCCTAGTAATTTTTTTAAAATCATTAAAAAACATTATTGGGATTACGGTTGACCGTTGCTGTCGCGGTCACCAGTGACTGTGACCGGCCGGTGGTCAGTGGTCATGACCTCATCAAAATGAAATTACAAAGTAACAGGAACAATACAGAGTCGAAACTCGAAACTACATATAAATACACATAAATCAGCGACTCTAGAACTGCATCTTAAAAAATTGTAAAATGTTTCGAATTAAATTCGTAGAATATTTTAATTTTCATTTGGCGTCAGTCAGTTGAAAGAATTACGTAAGAAAGAATAAGGTTTAATTTCTTCGTGCTTCTAATACGTCACGAAGTTTTCTTCTCGTATTACTAAACTCGCCAGGAGAATCCTTGCGTTGGATTTAATTAATTAGATAAATTTAAAATTTAGCGTCGGGCAAACATTTGAATAACACATTTAATCATTCAGCACGTATTACGGGAGTCCAAAAGTACTTGCTCAATATTACCGACCGTAATTTACACTACCGGAACTTGAGCAATACTGAATCGACCCAGATTTCCCTAATTATTATTATTCGGGTTATATGAGAACATGTCTCACGGAAAAGAGAATCAAAGCTCAAGATCTCGTTTACAACTTCCGTGATGCAAATTGCTATAATACCGGTTTTGGTTGTTAAAAAATGTCTCACTGTAAATCTTTGCGCATTTCGTTTTTTTTTTTTAGAAAACTTTGTTAAAAAATGTCTCACTGTAAATCTTTGCGCATTTCGTTTTTTTTTTTTTAGAAAACTTTTCCTGGACTTACTTTCTTCCCTGCTATTTCTTTAATAAAGCAACCTGAAGAAATGCTGAGGTTTTAGGTTACATTGAGCTTCGACCATTATTCGTTTGCTCAGCTGAATAATTGGAATACGACGGAACTGCAATGTAATTGGACATGCAAATATTTTAGAGCTGCGCGTATCACTTTTCAGTTCGTTAATTCTTTGTGTTGTTTGCTACACGAGATTTCTCTTTAGAAGACTGTCATAAAGTTACCTATTAGGCTTTTAAGGAGGTGTCGTGTCGTTAAACGTGAGTTTGACTTGGTAATTGCTTAGAAAACCCAAAGCCTGATGTGCTATTATCAGCAAGAAGTAAAAAAGTATATCGTTATACTCAGCCCAGCACAATTCCTAGGTAATTTTATGCAAATATAAAACTAATTACACTTTTAAGTTTTTCCTTGTATATATCTCCATGTAGTTTTAGCGTCAACATAAGGCCTGCGGTTTTACCGTTTAGCCCAAGAATCAGCTAGAGAAACTCTAGCATTTTTTCCTGTTCATTGGTTAGACAATAATTCATAGTGTACAGGGAGTGGGACTTCTGTTAGCTAATACGTGATTTCATTACAGTTTTAATTGACGAACTAAATAATTAAACGTGTCAGTCATTGATTTATTTTTGAGTCAAATTGTGTCAGTGATTTTGTGTTTACACAAGAGAGCTATTGCTAAATGAGCCACTAGGAGAAGTAAGTCAATTATAGAATTTTGTGTTGACAGTTGACACGTTGTTTTGCAGCTCAGCATCGATCCAAACCTAGGTACGCGTTTTAGTAAATTAACCTAACAATATAGTGACCGACAGCGCCACTGCGCAAAATATTTCTGAAAATAGTTTAATTACTCGATGGTTCTGACAGTATTTTGTTAGGCTAGCTTGAACGAGGAAGCTCTAAATCATAATTTTATTTTGATTGAGCTCTGCCCTGGATTATAAATTAAGATCGCCAGATTGCCTGGTGAATTATAAACTGGGGATGTTGATGCTGGGGGTCCCTGACTTTTAATAATTTAGTAGTAGAGATGCAGTGGTTCCGACATCCCCTCGCAACAGCGTCACATCCTGCTTGAGCCTAATTTCCGTTTTGCTAGTGTGAATTGTGAATTTTATGAATAGAATAGATTGGCAATTGTAAAGCTTAGCTATGCCTGTACGGCTGCCTATTCTTCGTTGAATGCCCACACATGCTGGGCCATGATGTAAAGGGCAATCTGTCTCATTTTGTAAATGGGCTCATGCTGATAGAGGGATAAATCTTCGGATTATTTGCATTTGGTTGGAAGTTGTAAGGCTTCGGACGTCTCGTTTCATTTGTAGTAATAGAATAGTATCAGATACAGATCTAAATGTAGACGCGTATAGAGCTAAGAACTCCACAGAAATAGAATGAGCTTTCACTTTGCCATTTCACGACTGTCTCAAGATTTTCTCGGTTTGCCAAATTCAATTCCTTTTTGCCATTGTCAGGGAATGGTCGTAAATCTTTCAATCTTGCTTTGAGCCTTCAGGGCTTCAGGATTTTACTATTCGAATATTGTATAAGGAAAGGATGAATCCTTAAGTATGCTAAATTTCAAGTGTATTTTCAATGTACAAGTACAAAATACATTTTTTGATAAACCAAAATGTTGCTGTTTTACATTCGCTCGAAGCGTTTTAGCTATATTCCTAAACCTACGCTTTATGCAACAAATTACCATGAACATGCTGTGACGCCACACGAGATTCGCAGTATTAGCAATACCAAATTCTTGAATTTAAATCCCTGTAATAGGTTCAGGTGGATTTTGAGCGTACATGAGATCAACGAATCAACAAATAGATACAAATAGCCCCCTACTTTTTATTTGATATTCAGTATTCATATCATTAATTTTTACCCCAGAAGTCAAGCCCCGAATGAATAGAATTAGATCCCGCTTGACTTGACTCCTTGGACGACAGTACTAAAATGTGCCCCGAGTTGCCAGTGGCAGCTGCCGTTGCCATAATGTAGCCTTTTCCTAGTCGTAAATTGGCTACATGATTGTGCGTAGGAGAAAAGAAAGTCCTTTGAATGAGTTGTGCGGAGGTTCAAGGAGAAAGGAGCTCTTAATTGGCAACTCTGCTCCTTTCACTTTGTATTTATTATCCTTCCAAGCGGCAGCCCATGCTTGCTGAATTGACTTTTTAATGTAAGTCGTAAGTGACGAGCGGTAACCATATTAAAATGTTGAGTCTGCTGCCGTCTAATTAAGTTACAATAGGAAAAAGCTATGGGGACTTGAATGAAGGGAGCGGTATTGAATATTAAAAGCTAGCGACAGGAAGGCACTCACGCAGGAATTAAAAAAGCACGCAATGTAAAACGTTTTTTCGTCGTGGTCAATTTAACTGTGCCTTGTGCTGTAGCCTAAACAATTTGACGGATGCCCGTGTTCAATTGTCGGCAAATCTTAAAGCTGTTGCGTCTCAAGTCTCAACCGGCTGTTGACAAGTCCTTTAAGCGAGATAATGGTTGCTGATGCCTTTTTTATGTAATTTTCTA
>VNWX01003433.1:0-10316 GCA_009869905.1 Ceratophysella communis | reverse complement strand
GTTTGAGAGTTTAAAGCAAAACAACCCGAATTATAGCACAGAAGCTGTTGTGTCTGACTGCTCGGACGCCATTTCAAATGCGTGTATTAATGCCTTCGATAATACCATCCGTATATTTTGTTGGGCTCATGTAATCAGAAACGTCGACAAACGGCTTTTAAGAATCAAAGATGATGATCTCAAAGGTTTAATATTTTTGTAAATCTTAACTGGTGTGATACAACTTTTTCTTGTATGAAATTGTGGATATATTGTAAGAATTGCATTATTTTTTGTAAGTGGATAAAAACAGGTTGTATGTTTTTTTTTCGATTTATTTATAACTGCACTTTTTTATAAGAAGATTCATTTATCTTATAAGCATGAAAAATGGCACCCATATATATTTGGGAAAACTTGGATATTTAGATACATTATTTCAGCGTCAACGTAGGGTTCACTATTAATTTCAAACAGGTCATTTCAGGTCATCGAGCATCACCAGGGCTCTAGGAATACTCATGCAGTATGTGACCCTGGGATCGCATACACTTCTTCTATCTAACCTAACATGGATATTACTATTTAGGGGTAGGTTAGGAGAAAAATATTTGATCCCCGGACCTGAAAATGCATATTTGCCGATTTGAGCGAGCCGTCAATTTTACAATGATGCGTGATGCCTGACTACGGTAGAAAAAATAAGGCAAATTAGACAAATTTGTCATTTCGTATATTTAACTTTACCTTATATCTACGACATAAGTTTTTGCAAAAATAAAATCAGATCTGGTAGGCCGTCACAGATTGCATGTCAGGAAGAGTCATACGCATACATGCAATGACAGGAAGAAACGTGCAGACAAGACAGCTGTTTGGCTTATGGAATTGAGAAAGGAAGCTACTTACATTATTATAATAGAGTCTGTCAGAAAACTCGAGGAAATGTCTCTTTCTAGCTAAAAATTCACTCTGTCGTCAGTCCTCGTTCCAGATTTATCAATAATTCGCAAATGTGCCTTAGATTCGAAGAAAAGCTACCTGAGGACTTAAACAATTTCGCAAGTTTACTTGAACCTCGTATATTGCATCAATGATGTATGGCTTAAATTCGCAAAGTTCAGAAGGTACGTGCGTATGGTGAAAGCCAGTAGCCTGATTTCCAATTGAAGCTGTAATGGAAACTCTGAGTTTCGTATATTTTCTTGAATTTGAATAGAAATTTAAATTGACTTTTGAATGATGCTGGAGTCTTCTCATTCAAATAAAATGGGAAGATGGTGGTAGGGGTATATCAAGCCTATAGCATGGGTGAAAGCAACCAGATTTCATTTTTGTATTGGAAGGGCCTTATGCTTTGGCAGTATATGAAAATTACATAATGTCCATGAGCAGCCGTAGCCAGATTTTTCTGTACGAATTTTCAAGAAACGTATGCCCTTAATTTATGCTTTCCTTTCCGCCTTCGACTTTCTCCGTTGCCAAGTTCCACCTTATAACAACTGAGGCTTGTATTGGAAACCCCCACCTCGTTGAGGTAATTTATTATGCACATTACTGAGTTTATATATTATGCAAGGAAATAAAAATACTTTTATGAAGTCGTTCCAACTCAAAGCACTTCTATAACCTGGCAGTACGTTCCTTTTTCTTGAGAAGCATATAGGAGTAATAGGTTATTAAAGTTGAGATGAGTTTCGGATTCTTTATGTAGTTTTAATGCCTAGTTAGAGAGCTCTGAGGCTGAGAAAGACGATGGAAGAGGCTATAAGTAGCTGCTGTGTAAACAGGAGTAGGCAATAAGAGCGGATCATGAGGAATTGTCAGAGTCACAAGTGAGGATAAGGACGTTGATAAGATATTGTATGAATTGAACTGGGAAGACAAGCAGAGGCATAAAACCAAGGCGGAGAGGTACTTCTGCACTGGAGAAAGCAGGCCGGGGCTCACTTCGTGTGGTTCATTGGTAGCACGACAATGCGTCGCGGATGGAAAATTGTTTGGTCATAATTTGCCTCATTATTAACGCCTTCTGTTTTGCCGACCAAAATATTTATTTTACAAAAATTCAATTTTATCCGCCATTCCATATCCGTTTACCGTATAGAAATATATCGCTTATCGTTGTAGTGCTGACGTAGGAATTTCGTCATATAACAGCAGATTATAATAATTTACGTCTACTGAATTTCACTGGCTTTGGTTAGCTTTTCTGTATGGATAGAACCCGAAAATATACTTACACTTCTATAAATTTAGTTTTTTAAGGCTGCCTCGTTTAACAGCCGTAACAAGGTACCTTAATTTTTGAAACAGAAAGGGCTTTAAATTTGACAGCATCCTGATTTTGTGTGATAAATAATTTACTGTTATCGAGCTACAATATTGCTAGGATAAACTACTAAGATGCCGCTCAACAGCAACCGTTGTCGAACCCTAAAAAGTAAGCTTACTTTGCTATCGAAATTCGATGTAATGTTCGCGATGTTTCATCGCATAACCAAATGCTGTTTCCACGTGAAGAAGAGCCATTTGGACCCATTTCCTGTTTTTATTTGTGCTGAGAATGGGCCAACCGGCATTATTGCGTGTGAAATATGGTGAAAGCTTAGAATGGTGGAAAAAAGTGCTAGTTCCCTCATGCCCCTTTTCCCCTCCACAAGGCGGTGTGGCTTGATAAAGACGAGGTAGACAGCTCAGAGGTAGCTACCCTTACTATCATCTTCGGATCGTAGTCTGTATCTACGCTATTACTGGGTATACACATTGTGTGTGGGTGGGTGTGCGGGCATGGCACGGGTTACTCCAAGGAAAAAGGCTGTTTTTCTCATAAACTTCGTGTAAGTCTGACACGGCGAAAAAAANAAAAAAGCCCTTGTGTTAATGTCTGCTAACTCAGCCCCTTTACTTTCACCAGTAAGAAGATCTGCCATGGCTCGGATTTTTCTGAGCCAACAACGGATTTCTTATGCTGTGATCTTGCCAAGTCCATTTATTTGCTGCATATTTTGCATTATTGCCAAATCAAATAAAAATAAATAAGGAGATTTTTGTGCTCATCGTTTAGAGCGGAAAATTCTGGCATATACGAGATTGCAACGTCAAACGTAAAGGCAGATTTTTAGTTTTTATCGGCAAAAATTGTATTAAAGCGGGCAGTTTATTTATTGATTATGCCAAACTATTTTGTCCATCGCCCTTTCGTCGCAACTCGCAACACAGTAATCCATAGCTTAACCCTATACCTATCCCAAGAGACTTTCACCTAGTCCCTAGCTCAACTCCTGGTCTCTCTAGAAATCACCACCAACTTTTCTAATCCTCCTGAAAGGGTTTGCGGAGTCCTTTGATTTACAAAATTGAGCTTCAGAGAATTACCTTTATAACTCTGCGTTTCGTCTACCTGCTGTGACTTTCATTGGATTCCAACTACTCAAATTTCTGAATATCCAGCCAGAGACTCGAGTTTTCACCCTGTCTGCTTTAGGTACTGATTCTGATTACCTTCTGTCTAAGAAATCTCAGGCATGCTGTGATTGTGATCTCTCTATATTGGATTTCATCTGCGTTCTGTTTATTAAGGCAAAAACGTCAACAAAAACAACAACAACATAAAGTTAGTGCCAAGAATTGCTTTCACCTAAATAGATTCCATATTTAGCTCAAATGTCAGGCTGTCATTTCAAGCAAGCAAAAAGGTGTACAGATTTGCGTCCAAAACATTTTGGAATTTTTTTCTTGAATTATCGCCATTTCGGTGCATATTACTATTTATATTTTACCAGGAATTTCATTTTATTTACCGCCTTAAGACGAATTTTCCAAGACGCAATCCCGAAATACCGTACAAAACCACCGGAGAAAGCACACATATTTCCCAGCTAACGTGAGAGAACTTCTGTTCGCCTTGATACTCTCAGAAATATTGGTCGTAAAACGGGTTGGGCTTTGCTACGGCTAACCACGAATCCTCATTGTTATGTCCAAATCATTTGAGCTGGAGTAAAGCCCAGTCGTCTCTTGGGAAGATTACTTTTATCTTCGTATATGTATTCACAAGATCAGAGAGTCTTTTTTCCTTACTTCTCCTTCTTGGAGTCTATTATTTTTATCGACCATTCCAGCCCAAGCTTCAGATATTTAATCAGTGTTGTAATTGCATTCTTCGAACCAATTCGTCTCAAAGTAGGCTTGTAATGCTCTGCCAAATCGAAAACAGAACCATTTTGAGCTTATTTTACTCATTGCATAGTGAGTCACCCGAGTACAATTTCCATTCAACAGAACGATAATCATGAAGTAATATGCTTACAAAGACACAAGATACCTTTCACTTACTTACAAAAGGCTTGCGTCAGGTCTTTTTTTTCAGTGCACAGGAAAGCTTGTCTGGTTTCATTTAATTTGTGTGAAAGCAAAGCGCTTCTTTTTCTTCAAACGAGGAAAAACGTCTTGCTTTCACTTTGAAGTGGGTTATATAGTTGTGCAATGCTTTTGATCTTTTTTTCCATGTAATTAGAGGGTTTCGATGTGGTTAGTATGGTTCTTGATTGTAATGGAAGCGTCTTTTGATTTTGACTGTAGCGCGTTTTCTTTGAGGAAAGCGATGCTACCGGAAATTGAGAATCTTGCATCTTTGTACTTGGTGTCTTGCATAATGTCTCTGTCTGAAGTTCAGATACTTTTTAAATCGTTAATCGAATAAATAGGGCTTTGATTTGCCACAAACTGAAAAATGCAGAAGCAAACAACAAATTATCATGCCCGATTGATGTGGCTATTGTCGTGCATAAAAAATTTAAATTAGGTACAGCTCAAGGCGAAAGCAAAGGCCTGGCCAGTAAGGCGTAAAACGCTTGGATTAATAGCTGTAGCCGTTGGTGATTCCATGGAGACTGGAACCCATTCGCGTGATTGAGAGGGTGAAATGACCACGAAAAAAGGCCAGGGTAGTAGAACCATAGGGAAGTGGGTTTCAAATTGCCTTTTATACGATTTTGTTTTTTCATCTCCTTTCTCTTGCCATAGTCAAGCAGTAATACTGAAGACTTATATTGTCGGAATTCCATGACTATTCGTTCGCGCAAACTTCGTTTTTTTTAATTGCTCTAGCCTCCTTAACTCTCCTGTTTCGGTCTAATTGTGGTTTTGCTGAACATTTCAGTTTATTTTATAGTAAAATCTTCTTAGGAAGCTCAAAACCTAGCGGCAAAACCACCTGGCAAACCCATTTTTCCTGGAAATTTGACTTCGTAACTTTGGTCATTTGGCAACAAAAATTAACGAAATAATGCGCGTCTGCAATTTACGAACTTCGCCGATTATCCGAGCTGAAATGACCTGACTAACTCTATCCTTACGTACCCATGACTCAACGGACTTTTTTTTTTCTTGTCTTGCAGGTCTCCTCCGTCTGCAGTCGATATTTCAAGATTTATCGTTCACCAACGAGTCCTTCCGTATTGATGTGGTGAAGCAAATCTCCAGTGCAAACGAAACTCTCAACATTCTTCGAGAGATTGAAATGACAAATCGGTAAGTCAACCCAATGTGGACTCTTTTTTTTTTACTGCAACTTTCTACTACTTTGCTTTTTCATGAACAAGAAGAAAACTTTTTTCCCGTCTAGTAGTAGCACTAGAGGAGCAGTTCAAAGCTTGGATTTGTGTACTAGGATTATTCTGCTGCTCCGAGCCCATACGTTATATTATAGCTTATACCCTGTCCACAACTTGTTTTTCCTCTTGAAGGGCTCTTGTGGGTTATACTGAAATTGCGAAAAAAGGCGCACATTCAAATTCTTCTAGTGGGTCTCGTTGATGTGAACAAATGCTTTGAGAGGAAGCTACAACGACTCGTTTTTTGGGGGTTCCATGAGCATTTTTATGGGCCCATGAAAATAAATGCTGAATCGGGAGGTCATAAAATGAATTCAAATTAGTCAACATTATTTGACGATGAAATAAAAAATTGAATGGGCTGTGTAATAGTCAAAGTATGCCTTAGTAACTCAAAAGTCTATAGGTCATTGAGCACTAAAGCATAGCTCAACCAGCTTTTCACCTCTTGAGTGCAAACAAATCCTTATATAGAGAAAGTCCTACACGTGCAGGAAAGGCTTGAGAGTCGTTAATATTGATATTGATACTTTGGGACGGGTTCAGAGAGAGAGAGAGGGGCCGGCCCTTCCGCCTCCAAACCTACGTCCATAAATCCTGAACATGTCAACTTACATATCTCTTTGAATTTATTCTAAATTTAGGTCAAGTTGTCTAGAAGGATTTGCTCAAACTCGAGTCAGCGTGCACGTAGCCAAGCTCAGATTTTTAGACATTGAAACTTGAGTTGGGCTCAAAGCCATGAGTACTTTCACTTTGGTATAGAAATAGAACTCCAAAGTTTGAGCGGAGAAAGTACGGCTCAATTTTACAAATCAAAAGTAACTATTGATGGTGGGTGAGCTTTCAACTTTTCAGCTGCCCTTTGGTTCATATACTCGTGGAAGTAAGTCATCAGGAAATTCTACCAGTAGCCTCATTCCCAAGCTCTTTCCAACCATGAATTTTTCACTGGTGACGAATCGTGTGTTACTCTGTAGTAAATTATGCAAATGTTGACGAGTAGGAAGATTTACCCGTGCTTTAGCTTGAGCTCTTGCAGAATTTAGTCAGATAATGCAGTTTCCAAGGTGTAACCTATACACCGTATACGGAAAACGAATAAATCTACCGTGTAGACAGTAGGTATATATTATATTTACCCAGGGTAGAAAGTAAGGAATAACTTAAGATCAGAATGTCTAAATTTAGAATGGGCATGGGTGAAAGTCTGCAGAACTTTCTTCGAGAATAGGAAAGTCAAGCCAAGCCAGACATTGATTATACTTTCAAATATTCCAAAGCATCTTTTATGGAGTATGGAGAGAGACACCTGGAGAATTTACAATTGTTTTATTGAAGGAGGGTTGTACGCAATTTATAATGCAGCTGGCATGCAGTGAGCAGGGATGCCGTATCCAGGAGCCAAAATTTAGCAAAGCTGATTTATTCGCAGAATTTTTGAAAATAATTGGCATATTTTGCTGCATGGAATTTACCCAAAGTTAATGCTGCCAAATCGTTTTGTTGCATAAAAATTGCACCAGACCACCTGGGACAATATTATGCTTTCACCAGAGAAATTCTTGTTTATAATTATTTCGCATACCTTCGAGCGTAGGTATTTAATATGCACCTGCAGCATTCCGTGCAATGATATATGCTGCAGACTGGGCGCTTTTAGGGAGACAAAATACCTTTAAAATGAACCTCCCGCATGCCGCTGGCTGAGTCCTGAGAACTTTTTAATGAAATGGAGCTCACATAAGAATGAGATGATGAGCTTGTCTTAAATCACCAAGGTAGTTACATTCCAGACCTGGTGTCTAATAAGATATGTCAGTGCATTCAAGCATTCATAATGCTTCAGTGAAGCAGAAGAAGTCGTAATAATATTACATCTGAATTCCAGCTTATCCCCTCACAGTTTGTTTTTAATCAAGCTCTGGGATCGACTGCCAGGCATCTCTCGGCTCTCCAAACTTTTCATGACTCCTCATTTCTAAGCTCAAATTAAACAAAGATTTCTAATTAAGACCGAGGCTCTTCCAGACTTTGGTTAGGAAGGGAATTAGGCTTATGCCCGCTCTTGCTTGCTAAAAGGGTAGCCTAGCCCTAGACGAAGAGAAAGTGTTGATACGTTGGCACTGGCCGAGACGTCGGCTTTCACTACTGCTGCTCAAACTGGAGTGTGTTGACCCGAAGATTTTGATTCTATTGGAAAGGAGATAGAGGGACAAGTGCGTTTTTTGGTGGCGGCGTCTTTGGATTATATATTAGCCTAGTTACAGCTAATTTAACTGTTATATTTTTAGTCGGAGCGGCGAAAAATAAGCTGGGGACAAAGTAAAATATTTTAGGGATAACCTTTATTGCCATAATTTCTAATACCCACCTTGCAAGATACAGACGTATGTATCGGGTTTCATATAAATTTAAAAATATGTACAGCTTAGTCTAAATTGTCGCATTATTTTGGCCTAAATTCCTCTTTCGCTAAAAATTGGCTATCTAATCCCACAGGAAGCTTCTGATGCCCTAAATATTTCTTCCCTGATTCATGAGCCTGGTCACGTCCCTGTCCTTTGGCTGCTATATTTTTCACTAGTGGCAGTGAAAAGCAACGGATTAAGTGGGAGTGAAAGCAAGAGCGAGGCAAGAGGCTGAGTGAGAAGAGGAGATTAAGAGTCTTGCTTTCGAATAGGATTATGATGTGCGGGGAGGGGAAGACTTGCCAATGTTTGGGGATTTCAATGTCTTCCAAATCTGGAAGATACATATAGGCGTTCATCATAAGACATCGACCAAGAAGGCACTTTTGGCTCTATGTTACAGAAACTGACCTCCTTTTACGCTTCAGTGAACAAGTGGGGCGATGTTAGGATTCAATTTAGAGATACAGCAGACAAAATACAAAGTATTTTTCACTCCATATCCTACAATCACAGTTCTCAGTCCATTTCACCGCAAATAAATCCAGTGTAACTCAGTCTAATCCGCCCGTCTTTTTTACAAAAATATTTTCTGTTTTAGAGTGCTGAAAATTCTGCTAATTTTGTTTTACATTTTAAACATTTAAATCGCTATATATTTTACTAAAAATCTATACAAAATTCAGATGATTTCTCGTACCTAATTTGCGTAATTCATGACTATAGTTTTAGAGCTATTAGACGCTAACGCTAACATACTGACTCTGTCTCAAAACTAACTAGACTGAAATGCGACAGCTCCTTCGCCAATGTCTTTTCGAATAAAGATCTTTCAAGAAAAGGAAGTAAATGCTAATGTTATGCTAGGCTTTGGCGGACTTGTTTCCATTTCCTTTGAAACGTTATGATTTCTCAGCTCCTCTCACTCAGCTTGACGTGCCGCCGAAGATGAAAAGGGACTCTAAAGTCTCTAATACTCAACCTTAAGGTAAAAAGAGACCCCACGTCTTTATTTTTTGAGAAACTGAAACTAAAAAAAACATCTCATAACATTGGATGCTTGAAATACCGGGGAAAGCTCTTTAGTTTAGTCCGGCAGGGGCTTATGCGGCAGTACGTGGGTTGCTCTTAAATATGGTCTCAGTAATCAGTCGATTTGTTTTAAAATGTCGATTAATTAGTTTGAAATCGCTTTTCAAAAACATCGTGAATTTTTTAAAACGAAAGCTCGTTGGTCAGAAGTTCTATAAGTTCATGGAAAATCTTGTAAACTAATCAAGATACTTAGGATGATTGTTACTGGTACACAAGAATGGGTCATGCGTCGTGGCATCACTGCGCACGGCCGATTTTCTGAGGCGCGCCAACTTCAAACACAATCGTTCTCGCGGGTATATCCGAATTTTAAACCTAGTGTTTGATTGACCAAGCTGCCAGCAGCCAATTTTGCTACTTCATCTTATAATGTAGCCTTCCAGCATTGGCAGGAGCCTTTCTCCAATGTAATGTGAGTGCAGACAAAGAAGGGAGAGAAAGGAGAATTTATTCAGAGTGAAGCGGGAGACGAGGAGATGTGAAGTTATTGTTACGATGAGACTTCCCGCAGGCACAACATCAAAATGCACTTTGCCCTTTTCCCTTTCTCTTTACGATCAGGTTTTATACTTCTCAGGAGTGTGGTGGCAGGCAGGCAGAGGAGGGGGAGGGGGAAAGTGAGGACTCGACTTAAAATTACCTTTGGCGCCCAGGGTTGAAAGCGCAAGGAGTAGCCTTTACTTTGTAATAGACACTTGGGGCTCAACTACCTTTTCAACACGCGGAAAATACTGTTTGCTCATGGCGGCTTGCACACGGTGGATTTGGTCAAGGATTTCCAGCAAACTCAAATTAGGGTTAAGGATAAGGCTATGCTAGTGTTTTACATTCGTGTTGGCATATCCCTACCGTTTATATTTGAGCATTTTGACGTTTGACATAGACTAAATGCTGCGATTACCTAGGATTAAACGATAAGTCGTGAAGTCAGGATTTCGGAGGATTTTAAGTTTTACGCATTTGATATTGGTATGGTATTAGAAATGTCTGTCGCTTTGTAAAATGACCAAGCCTGGAAAAGCTTAACTAGTCACATAAGCCCCATCTGGAGCAAAGTCTAGCTTCACAAAAGAATGACGAGAAAGCCGTAGTCTTAATGATGGCTGGCCTTTGTTAGGCTGAGCCATGAGGGTCTATCCGCTTTTCCTGCTTACTGCTTACCCAACGGCCTCCAAAATGTCTCCCTCACGCCTCGAGTCAGCACAAGACGAGA
>VNWX01003432.1:0-10317 GCA_009869905.1 Ceratophysella communis | reverse complement strand
ATATTATTACTATTGATTAGACCGGACAACGGGGCTACTAAACTAATCTCTCTTGGTCCACTGCATGCGTGACGCAACGAAGTTCATTCTTATTCTACGTGGCACTCACTAAATTTCCGTGTAACAGGGTTTCATCCCACCAGTCTTCCTTCCTAGTAGTTTTCAGATTCATATGAGATCATTTGAAAGAATCTGCATACTGTTAAGATTTTGCGTGGACCTCATTCGTATTCATGAATGCATCGGTACTCCAGCCAAGACCAAACTGAAGCGTCTTCTCCATTTAACGATAAAGAATTGGTCGGCAGGATAGGGCTTTCATGACTTGAGCTTGAACTTGATTAAAATTGGTTATTCGCTCGTCATTCACGATTTTACATTATTTTTTCCTTGAAAATATGGAATAATTTTTCATAGTTCAGAGAAGTATCTATTAATTAAGTGAAATTAGTTCTGGCGTCCGGCATATTAACTTGCGAACGTTGATCCATAGGCCGCCTACAGCTTGTCGTGTTAAGCGTGCGTGGGAGCAAATAAGAATGCAAAGCGTGAGTCGGATGCATCAATTCCCATAACCGCTAAGCAGCCAGTCAAGTTCATGGTAAAGTTCAAAGGGAATCGCTTAATTAAAATATGACTCTTGTGGGAAATAATAGCCATGGGTACCCTTAACTATGCCTTATTTTATGTGTTATCAACGGCTCTGTATCGATTTTGTTCAAAAGAAAGCGTTAAGCACGAAACGAGAAGAAAATGACCAAAAAGTAAGAGCTTGAGAACCCACGCTTTAACTGTTACTGTTTTCTGTGTACGAGTTGGTGAACTGACTTTTTTTTTACCCCATCATAATTGCATCTTGCGTCAGAGTGCTTTGAGTTACGAGTGCAACGGTGGACACAAAACGCAGCAAAACAATGCTCTTCTTTTAATGGCAAATGCAAATCATTTTTGAATTTGGATTTAAACTGTTAGAACGATGGGACAAACAAATTATTACGATGTTTTCTATTTCTATTGTTTACTAGGCTTGTTACTGTTAACCGTGTTAGCAGTAATTTCTTCTTGCAATTGTTTCTGATCATGATTTATTGAAATAAACCCTTGTTTTTGATTTCACAGCCATTGTTACTCCCACACTCGCCTCTGTCGCTTGCCTCAACCTCCATTTCATCCCAACAACAATCAACTAAGCCCACAACCGCAACCGCACAGGAGAAGAAAGCCGATGGCTGTGTTTCTAATAATAAAACATTTGAATACGGGGAAGAGTATTTAGATGGGTGTAGCTACAAGTGTCACTGTGAGAATTCCGGTGAATTCTTGTGTCTGGTACGTCAACAAACTATTATAATCAAATCTTGTCACAAGTATTATCATTTCATGTAAATACTAGAGCTCAAAGCCTCCTGAGTCCTAAACTAATATTTGTAATATAAGGAAGCTGCTGCTGGCTGTCGACCAAATCGAATTTTTCAATGTAAGTTGTTTCTTTTCAGCCAAGATGCAATTACCGTCACGACGAAGAAACATGAAATTCCAAAGGGTTGTGAGCTTCAGAAAGACCCTTCCGATCCTGAATGCTGTGAAATGCTGCATTGTGCTGGAGAAGAATCTGGAGCAAGTCGAAAAGACAAGCCTAAAGTGCCCATCTGATGGTTGCGTCTATAAAAATGCGACCTATGAAAAAGATGAGAAATTCTTCGACGGATGTGAACAGCAGTGCATGTGTTTCAGTAATGGTGATGTGACTTGTCAGCCACGGTAAGAAAACTGGTGCATCGTTATCGTTACCTTTTTTAAGTGGTTATAAAATTGAATTGGAGGCAATTAACTTTTCACTTGTAACGTACGAACTGAAATCGCTTTCACTAATGAAAAGGTAACTTCATATATTTAATGGTCATTATACCGCAAGAAATATTACGTGGGAGCAATTAGCTGCACGAGAAGATATGCACATGCACGTACTATTCAGGTCGTGAATCTTGACCAGAAAGTTGTCTTCAAGTTTTACTGCCATCATGTTGTCACGGAATAGATGTTATTCATTTTCAAGTTGTCTTTTCGTTACTTACATTATAAATTCTTAAATGATCCGCAGATGCCCACCTGCAGGACCAACCACAAACCTGGACAAGGATTGTATCACACTTCCAGACCCCACGGATAATTGCTGTACTGTTACAATTTGCGGAAACCATACAGTGAGCGATGTTATGAAAGCAGCTATTGAAACTGAACGCAAGAAAATGGCCACCACAACCACAGAACGCGGCCGACGTTTGGATGAAGATTCAACTGAAATTAAATTTCCCGTTGAACCTGAACCTAGCTCTCCCGTTTCTGTCAAGATATCCATGGTCATGGCCATTAACGACACTTCAATCATGATTTCAGTTCAGATTCCTGAAGATGAACTAGCTGCCATGGAAGATGAAGATATTACTATTAGGTACACACAGGACAAGACTTTGCCCGATGTTGGATTGGAATGCAGTTGAGGCTAAAGTGAAAGAGCTTTTCGTTGAAGGAAGCGATGAACTTCACACTATCATCGGTGATTTAGCGCCGGGTCAAGCAGTACTATTTCAAAGTTAAAATCAATGGTTCAGAGAGCACCGTTGAAGACGGATTCACAAAAGGTGCTCGTCAACGCTCATCAGTAGGTTCTAGTGTCGAGGAACCTGAAAGTCAGGAAGATCATGCAGTCATTTCTTCTGGAGAAGAAGCTGTTGATCATTCTGGCCCAGCATCCGGCGAAGAAGCAGTTTGCAAGTATAAGAACAAAATGTTTGCTGCTGGAGAGGAGTTCTATGACGGGTATGTTTAACTAACAAGTTTTAAAATTACACGGGGCTCGTTTTGTGCAAATCCCGATCAAGGTAAAAAAGTATGTGTCATAAATACTTTCAGTTGTGAAGCATATTGTGCTTGTGAAGATAATGGCACAGTGCAGTGCGTCCCTATTGAATGCCCAACTGACTTCGGTCTTGAACTCCTGGATCCGCATTGCGTCAAATGGGAACCACTTACTCCTAACTTTGAAAAATCTCCTCCAAATTGCTGTTCAGGAAATGAAGTGTCTACAAAATTCAACTTGTCATTACCAGGGCTTGACGTTCACCAATTTCCAGGAGATTCCACAAAAATTAACGGGCTGTGAGAAACGCTGTTACTGTGAATACGGAAACGTAACCTGTCAAAACGCTTGCCCGCCAGTAAGTGAGAATCCTCCTTCAAGCCTGCCGTGTCCTCCAGAATTTGCGATCAAAGTACCTCTGGCACACGACGAATGTTGCCTGGCTTGGGCTTGTCGAGCTGACCATCAGCAAAACATAACCATAAGTAAGTTCATTATTTGGGGTATTTGGTTGAATGTCCTCGTTAGTTTGCTTGTAAATACTGCTTTGTCTGAACTATACTAGATATTAGTCACAATTCACTTTCAATTTCAATGCTCACGAAGAAATATGCCTGCTTTCTTCCGTGTGTCACAATATTTAGATGGATCTTCCCCTCCGCTTATTTCTAACCCATCGCACAATGCCAACACGCCGCTTCTCGTTCCTCATAATATTAGCGGCATGATTCCGAATCCCCATCTCGTGCATCACGGTGTCATCGATGATGAGGAAGACCAATTTGTTCCGCCGTCGACGGGTAACCAGCCGACCATAATTCCATTGGACAGTCTCCATCCACATCAGCTCCAAGAACTTCTGCACCAGTTGTCCACGCATGGAGATGCAGCTGGGAACGTCCATCCCTTTGGTCAAGGCGTATATCTCTCTGTGAATACGACCCGAAGAAATCCGTGATTTGGAACGCATTGGAGCGAAAGTAGTTGGCCAAGGAACAGATGGAAGCTTTGTTCTTGTTTTACCACCTTCTAACGAACAGCCTGGTCTAACCCGACCGCAACAGCGACCTCCATCCTCGCCCTTCCCCAATCGACCCAGACCGCGGCCCCTAGCCCCGCACCTTATTATTCCTGGCACAGGTTTGTTTTGTTTTGCACGTTGCACGATATATGTAGCGCCTTATATGTCTATAAACTACATTCTTGCTCAGCTTACGCATTAGTGAATCCGTTCGAACCTTCTAAAGTATCCGGTAGTTTTCTAATAAATAGTTTTGTAATATATTTAAGGACCTGAACACTTTCCATTCGGACCACACTTTCAACAGCCCCCATCAGGGCCCGCAGGTAATTTGGCTCTGTAATTAGCCTACGAATATGCATTCAACTTGTCCGCTTCATTCTGAAATATGACGTTCATTTTAGCTGATGAAATTTCTGGGGTAATGATTCGTCCATTGAATGAATCCACACTTCACATTGATTTTACGGTGTCGCCAATACTTGTTGGACTTCATGGAGCCGTTGAAGTACTTTACACCAGGGATTTCAGGTATAGTGATTTGGCAATATAAAACTTAACTTATGAAATATACATGCATCATTGGTATTTTTTTCTAATTTTTGTTTCTTTTAACTCTTCAGTATAAAACCAAACCCTGACCAATGGGAACGACAGCTCTTCCAGCAGCCCGAAGATATTATTGATAATTCACATCTGCAACTTTTCCTGACTGGTTTGCAGCCCGATACGGAGTACCATATTCAGATTCAAGTTATTATGTCCGATATTCACAATGCCCCTATCAGTGATATATTTGTTATTCGCACATTACCACCAGGTATGAAGTAGCCTTTCAGTTTATCATCATTGCCATTGAACGTTTAACTATATTTCTTGTTTGATTTTCTCAGCTCCTCCACCGGAAATCAAAATCGACCCAGAAATTAAAGTCTTGGAGACTACGAGTCATACTGCGGAAATCAGTTGGAGAAAGTTTACTGATTTCGAATCTTCTCTTATTGACGGTGTCCAAGTCAAATACAAAGCGTATGATAACAATGTAAGATTCTATAATTTAACAACCCATTGAATCTCTAAGGAATTGATAGCTAATCTGATTTTCTTCTGGTAATACTTAGCTCTACGACACAACAGAATTGATTCACCGTTCCATTTCAAGTTTATAAGTTGACACATCTCCAAGCTGGTACCAAGTATGAGGTTGATTTACTCCTAGTTCCCTTTACAAATCAAACAACGGAACTCAAGTCCGAGAATGCGATTCATATTGAAACCCCAGCGGATGTGGACGACTACTCCTTTACTATTTCTCTGGAGACGGGTAAAATTACGGAACAGACGGCGGAGCTGATTTGGGAAGGCGTTCCATTCCCTGAAGATAAGTTTGTGAGCATTTATCAATGTCATCTACCAGAGTGACAATCAGAAGGAACAAAAGAGTTACTTCAAAGTAGCCAACAGAGAGTCGAACAAGAAGGCGACGCTTATCGACTTGAAGCCTGCAACGAGGTCAGTTGGAGTGGGAACTCTACTAGGCCATGTAGCATTTCGACCCATTAAACGCATGTTATAAAATTTTGTTTTCACATTTGCTACTACAGGTATAGCGTCTGGCTTGAAGCTTTCCTCACAAACGGGAAGAAGAAGCGAAGTAACGTCATTGATGTCCAAACCAAAGTTGGACTATTACCGTCACCTGAAAAGTCTGAACAAGGTGCGTATTCTCAAAAATAAGAATTTTTCAATCCCAAGTAAAAATACTTTGTACTTGTACTAATTCAATTTATGTATTCCTTCTACAGATAATCTTTTAGTGAGTGGCTCAAGAAGTCAAGGAGCTGCTCCAGAAACGACAAGCTATTATGGAGCACTTGTTGCCCTCTCCATTGTGGCAGCACTCTCCATTATNTAGTGAGTGGCTCAAGAAGTCAAGGAGCTGCTCCAGAAACGACAAGCTATTATGGAGCACTTGTTGCCCTCTCCATTGTGGCAGCACTCTCCATTATCGGCATCATTGTCCTTCTTATGATTCTCATTAAAAAACAAAACCAGTCCAAAATCCCAATCAACGACAGAAAGTCCGAGTCGTCATACGACAATCCTTCCTTCAAAGTATGCAATGCACATTTTTAGCACTGGAAGCTTGAATTTCGATTCACTAATTTACCTTCATTTGCTTTTGACAGAACTACGACGTAGAAGCCAACGGTCACAATAAACCGACTGAGCTGTAGCTGCCATTCAAATTTTAGTTTAGTCTTAATTTAAAACTCCTCGTGTGAGAATCCTGAGTCTGTTTTTGTGTGCATGCAGCTTTTATAAATATTATTCTTATTTTTTATTATCTCATCTCATTAAATAATTTAGTAATTAGACAACGTTAGAATGGTTAAATAAAATAAATAAAAATGAACAATCAATAATAAATAACAATTTAATAACAATTTATTTAAGAATTATAATGCCATGCAACGAGATTGTCTTATTTTTCGAAAGCACGTGTACAACGTTGTGTAATTAATCTGTAGGTACTAGTAAAGTAAATTTTTAGAAGAAATGCTGCACAAAGCTAAATTGTTGCCCAGCTCGATTTCATGCATTAACGATCTTAGCTGGAAGCTTGAAGCATACTTCGTTGGCCGAATCAGCATCAACTAGTTTCCAGATGATTTTTAAAGATGTTGCTGGATAGGACTGCTCAACAGTAAGGCTGTTTTTATAAATGTACCGAGTACCAGCCTTGAGTGGACAACTTCCACTGGGCAGGAATTGACAAGCTTCTGGGTCAATACCGTTCCATGGCAGTTCAATGGAGCCAATTTCAGCAGAGAGAACATTTTTCAATGATAAGGATTCTTCTGATTGAACAGAGTTTAGACATAATTAAATACGTTTAACATATTGAACTTCAGGTTAGATAAAGTAAATCGTTAAAAATGCTTACTGGTAGCCGTGAATTCGATCTCCAAGTTGTATGTATGTTTCTTGACAAGGGTAACACTAGTGGTTCCATCCGGAACACCATCGACGCGAAGCACAATATTGAGGCCGATTGGAAGTGTCGGAGGAACCTGAATTAAGGAAAACATTTAGATAGCTATATGGTTTCATTATATTATTTTGAATCAAAGCTGATGATAAATGCTTACCGCAGTCTTGATATTCAACGATTCCAGCTGAGGCTGCTGCGGCAAGCAAAAAGATGCTACCGAACCGAAGCATGGTTAATTAAGAAATGTTTCTAATAAAGTTTGGCTGTAATTATTCTATCGCTTGTTACAACTTTATTTAGGACTTGATTCGACTCTGAGTTAATTCAAATAATTTGACCCATTTTATACCGAAAATTACTGTTTGTTATCTCCGGTTAGCTCATGGCCTTTGAATCCTGACGACTTCCGACAAGGTGTGCAGAATTGGATCATTGATACAAGTAATCACGGAAATGTGTATTGGGGTTTACTTTACTAATATTTGCTTTAAACCACTGTTTTATTGAATTCAGTCCAAAATGACTATGTAGAACAATGGCATTGGTATTTGCATAAGTCGATACCATAATCAATTATTCCAGAGTTCTATCCAATTAGAAATTTTCCTTGTTGAAATTTTGAATTAGTAATTTTAGCTCATTTAATTGTTGTAAATAAAAAGATTCATACTCGTACATTTCCATTGCGAGATGGAAATTCAAGCTTACCTAATTTTACAGTGTTTACGCCAAAAGTTTGCGGGCAGTGAGCTAAATAGGTTGGCTGAAATTTTCAATTTGCAATTGGCAATGATTGCTTGACCTGTAGCAGGTGTAAGCAACTAACGCTAGCCTGTATTATTGCTTTAATTGTGAAATTTAATCTCCAACGCCATGTGCAAACCTTGACTAATTAGGTTCTACTTTAAAAACACCTGCAGCATTCTGATCTGTTTTAAACAAGAATTTTAATGATACGATTGCTAAATTAATGGGATCAACAAGCATGAGTCCGTCTTTAGCAGCAGGTGTTTAAATTTTGTGTTTGACTTGATTACGTTATGATTCATGTAGGTAATTGTTTTTGTTGCAGGTGTTTCTGAAGTGTGCGATTTACAACTGCCATTTTCATATCTGAACTTTGATTTCTGTTCGAATGATTCGCTCTCATTTTGAGGTTAAGCCTACATTTACTACTAATCTCCTGCCACAAGTTTTAATTAAATATTTAATTTTATTATTTCCCCGTTCGCTAGTTTGTAAGGCAGTTACAGGTACAACACGTGTTATTGATAAAATCCCGCTGCTATGCTTGTATTTTCGCCATTTTGTTATCAGCAATTGCGTCCTGGATGTGTAACCCTGCCAGGTGAATACCTAAATACACCTGTAGTTTTGTATGATTGACTTGCGATTGGTAAAGGGCTGGATTCAAATTCAATTCTGCTTTTTTAGATTTTGGAGTGTCCAAAAATTTGATAAGAAATGTAAGAATGGAAAATATGTTCAGGAATCAGTATAAAACCGTCGCAATTTGAACACCAATGTCACACTCAGCTTCAGCTTCAGTAGTATAACGCAAATAAAGCACTACAATTTGTCGAAAATGTTTCGCTTGCTTCATGTCGTTTTATTGGCCGCAGTCGCAACTGCAGGTGTAATTGAATACGAGGAATGTGGTAAGTACCCTAGACATTATATAATTTATTAAATGAATCAAAATTATGTACTGAATAAATAAATTCAACCGCGTATCTAATTTTCATGGGCTTGTGAACCATTAGGCCCTGCTAATCTACCAATCGGGCTAGACTTTGTTCTGCGCATCGATGGCTTTGAAGATGGCTCCGACAAAGTTGTTCTTGTCAAAGGCCTGGAATATAGCTTAGAAATGGAGTATACGTCACCGGGTAATTAAGCAAATTACCGATATTCATTCTTGGTAACAATTTTATATTTATTCTTCTACTTTATTCATTTAACCAGGGGTTTCTGCCACTCTTGAAAACAAACTATTTGGAGAGATCGCTGGCATTCCAGTTGCGTGGAACGGCGTTGATGCAGATGCTTGTCCAAGCTTGGTAAATGAATCCTGTCCGCTCAAAGCTGATACCAGATATATTTACAATAACACCCTCACTGTGGCTGAAGAGTATCCGTCTATAAGCTTGAAAATTATTTGGAAGCTGGTCGATGATGCTGGAAATAATCTAGTCTGTTTCAAACTACCAGCTCAGATTACGAACGCTTAAGTATTAAGCATCGACCATATTGTCGTCTATATTAAATTGCCTATTAAAAAAACATAGCGCCAGTAACACAATTATTATGCCATTCCAATTACTATTTATTTGAAGTATTTAATAAAACGCAAATTATTCCTTCTATCGCAAATCAATATTTCTTTTAATTTAAGGGTCAAAAATTGAAATATTCACAACATGAAAATTTCTCCTAAGACAATAAATATAACAGCAGATTTCGAAGTATATTAAATTGTACTAATTTTATTTCCCAGTCCAAAATTATGGTATTGCGTTTGTGAGATACTACATCCGTCGCAATAATGTAGCTGCTTCTTATCTGAACGAGAAAACAGAACAGAATCCATTTTGATTTTTAGACCACAATTAGCGACATAAGAATATTAGTATTAATGTGTGATTACATTCCGCTAGTTTAGAACTGAAGGAACGTTTACTATGAGCTTCATTGATCTTGACCTGAAACGTGGAAGGTGGTAGTTCTATTGTATCAACTGGGATTTCTCTTGCGGTTATTACTGGAGACAGGAAAACAAAAATTGCTACCAGAATGAGAAATAACAAAACTAGACGATGCATGATGTCCAAAACTATAGCTAGAAACAACTGAAGAAAATACCCAAAAGCTTGATATTTTGTATTCAGGAGGAAACCCATTTGGTCTTATATATTGTTGTACGTACTTTCCGGGCTTAGATTTATGCTATCGTTAGTATACATTGAAATTAGTTAGCCGCTCAAATAATCATACAATTAGAAGCACTATTAGAGCCTTCACAAGAAACTGTAATTAGGGAAACCAATTTATAACTCTTGCGCTTCTCAGAATCCTTTTCACCAGCTGGAAATACCACAGACTACTGTTAACTGGCATGGCGGGTTAACGAATTACTTTAAATATGACGATCATATAATTATTTCAGCTCGTGTTATACCTTCTAAAGATAAGAAGCAACCAATGTAAGCACAATTCAGAATTTATTGTCCTTGATATTATGTAAATTTACGTACATTTTGTGTTATAATATTTAAACATTAAAATTGCGCTTGGTTAACGTAGGTACACCAATAAATAGCATTTCGAGCTCGGCTATCGTACCCCAGTGGAACAGACGACTGTCTCTATCTGTCCACTCTTGATACTATATGTATGGGGGATGAGGGATTAATTTCTCTGGCTTGGCAAAACGTGGGGGGA
>VNWX01003431.1:0-10319 GCA_009869905.1 Ceratophysella communis | reverse complement strand
GATGCTTGCACATCTACCAGTGTGGACGGACAGACAGGGGCATCCCTGTAGACCTTCTGGTCTAAAATCAGGATTTGGTCAACATTCTTTGGTCCAAGCCAAGTAATGCAATTGAAGCTCTTAATAATTTGATTCAAATACATACCCAGCGAGTTTTTACAATACCGGAAATTACTAGTCTTAACATTTTATTAACTAATTTTAAGAAAAATCACGAGTTTAAGTCCGCAAAAGTCCAACATAGCAAGTTACGATTTAGGAAAAAGTACAGCGGTTGGTTGGAAGAAGAGTTTAAGTTGGAGTTAGCATTAGACGTTGGCAACACCGCAACAAGTCGAGATCAAAGTGTTGATGATGCAGCTGAATTTCAAGTGAATATTGAAGAAGAGGTCTCAAACGCAGAGTTAAAAGACCATAACGTGGAAATTCCGCCCCCTCCCCTCTCGAACTCTCCCCTCCAAACCCTCTCCTACCAACATCCAATCCCCACACATCATCCGTTCTGTAGCCCAATCTCTCTTGTGGGGTTTTGGTGTATCACATGAAATTTTAATTTTTTGACCGTTTTGGGTTTTTGAGATGTATGGGTGGTAGGGGGTCAAAATATTTCAGTGAGCAATACTGCGTTGAATTCTTCACGTGAATCTGAAGCTTTTGATGTGTCACACAAAATTTTAATTTTTGGGCTATTTTCAGTTTTTAGACCCCAGGGGGGGTACGGGGTCAAGATATTTTGGCGGTAAAGGTCTTATTAGCTGCGCCTGGGCAAGACGAACAATTTGCGCTATCAAGCTCCTTCGTATCATTACCCACTGTTGAGTTATAGGGACACAAACGGAGGGACAGACGGACAGACGGACGGACACACACTCCAAATTATATAAGAGATTATCTCAAAATGCATAGGCTAACATGGAAAAACGAACGACATCTTTTTTATACTCCTGGTCATGGCCTACCCAGCGCACCCGGTCCCAGCCCATGTTCGATTATGCGTGACCCGTGACATTTGCAGCAAAGAGTTTGTTACGTCCAAGTTTTAGTGATTATTATTATTATTATTATTATATTATATTATTTAAAACTGAACTAACACAGCATTGTACGGGACCAACTGTGGAGTTATTCCATTCCGTATTGAAAATTCAAGTTCGTTTTTAGATTTAAGAGATACATTTGTAATTAGAGAATTCGAAATATGGACGGATCATCAATTACAATAACTGACAAGATTGCTCTGGGAAACTTGTTTCTGCATGCTTTGTTTAGTGATGTCAAAGTCAATTTTAACTGTATACGAGTATGTGGAACAAATGGCTTGTTTGCGTATCACGGCTGAATGAAAAACATGCTCAAAGTAAGCTCTGGGGCAAAGGAAAGTGAACTTTTCAAGGAAATTTACTACAAAAAATCTGAACCCGATGATTTTACTAGCGCAAATACAGGATATCAAAAACGTCTTGCTCCAGCATCTGCAGGAAAATCGTTAGAAATGATTGGAAAAACTGCCGACGGAATATTTGAGCAAGAGCGACTAATTCCAAATAACGTCGTAGTGGATATTGAGTTTACACGCAACAACGCCAACTTTTGCTTAATGTCCGAAAGTGGCCAAAATAACAATTACCGTGTTGAAATTCCAGAAATGAATTTGTTTGTAAAGCGAAGAATTTTGGATGACGACCTTTACAAGGATATTCAACTGAAGTTTTCAAACGGGCAGCTGGCAAAGTGTCCTGTCATGAGAACGGAAAACAGAGCTTTGGATATTTTGAATGGTAGTCAAAACTTTAGCTCACCATCTCTGTATACAGGGACTATTCCTCGGTACATGTGTTTGGGAGTAGTGAGAGCCTCAGTCCAATAAACTTTCGACACAACAACATGTCCAAGCTAACAATTACAGTGAATATTTTCTACAGAGCTCTCGATCGCAACTTTGAAAATGGTGAATGCCTGATGGCATACAACACGCTCTTTGGAAAGTATTTTCCAACTACTGGAAATGGAATTAATATGGAAGACTATCTCAAAGGAAACAGTTTGTACGTGCTTGATTTATAGAGAGCCATGCCAAACCAACTTCAAGGTGACATTGAAGGGACAGTTTGCGTAGAAATGACATTTGCAAAACCAATGAAAGGAATACACACCTTGGTTATCATGATGAAGAAGCAGTGCCTCATTAAAATTGACAAGGCTGGAAAAGTCGAAGTCTTATGCTAAACAACAGCAGATGCTAATATCTACTATCAAGATGGGTTTTTAAATTTTGAAAATTTGTTTTTCCCCATTCCAACTTCAACATCTGCTAATCAACAACATCAAAATAATAAAAACAAATGGAGCGCCACAAAAGGACCAGTTAACGTCTTGCAGCTCCGTGTTGACCGGGATCCTTTTATTATTTGTAATTAGTCAGAATTCAGCTTTGCACAGAATTTAAAATTATTTCTTATTCCTTAAAACATGTAAATTAAATCGGAATACTTAAAATGTTTACAATAATAAAGTTTGTAAACGTTGTTATTATCTAATTTTAAAGATCAATTGTTTATTTCTTTTATGTTTTGGACTGGAAATAAATTTTGAAAGTAAAAGAAATTAAAGCAATCTCCGAGTTTTCATATATTTTGTACAATTTTTTTTTCAGTAAACTTGAACATCCAATTCTGAATTTCCTTACTACTTGTCGAAAATGCAAATACAATAGTTTCAAGCTGAGGCGTTAGACTGCCATATTTATCAATTTCATACTAGTAAGTCTTCTAAAATTGCACATAAACTTGAAAACTTTAGGCATTGCATGTGAGTTTCTATGACTGTCTACTTATACACTCAAAATTCTAGTGGAAATTTTTAGTCGCCGCTGGGACGATTTTTACAAAGAGAAAAAGTCACATACTAATTTCATTTCCATTGTTTGGAAAATTCTTTCCAAATAGCGTGTTGTATGCCATTAGGTATTAACCATTTAAAAGTTGCATTCTAGAGCCCTATAAAGAGTTGTCTGTCCATTCACTGTGACAAATCTCAGGTAAACCGTGACCAGAACTATTAGGCTTGCTCGACAAAAGTGGCATTTTTAAATTCTTTCACTCCCATTCTCTTCTGCCTCATCACACAAAAAGTCAAGCACCCATACCGGAGCCTAGTTGGGTCATGGTTAAACGTATCGTAATTGCAAACAAATATACGTCCACTCCGAGTACATGGACTTAGGTCGAAATTGAGTGTAAGTTCACCCTAAATATATGGACTAACGGAATAAGTCCACTCGGAGTACATGGACTTACGTCGGACTTGAGTGTAACTCCACCCTAAATATATGGACTAACGGTGTAAGTCCACTCGTAGTAAATGAACTTTAGTATAAGTCCACCCTGAGTACGTGAACTAAGGCTATAAAACCACTCCTGAGTACATGGTAAGTGTTAAAATACAAGGATCATAAATATTTACACTCATAATTATTGGAAAATAATTCTAGTAAATAGATGTAAATGATTAAATAAGTTTGCATTAATATCAAAATTATGATTTAATTAATTATTAAATTAATTTATATTTAAATCATAAATATTTGTGCCATCTAGTTGAATTCAATGTTAATACCTTCAATTACGCCCCCCTTTTCTAATATCACTATAAACATTACCAGTTCATATTTAGATATTTGATTTTGAGAGGCGAATTTTGTAAATCGGTGAACAACCACTTTACCGCATTGATGCACTGTAATGTACCCCGCTGGAACGGAAACATGCTGTTGCTTCCAATGCACCTCATTCCTTCGACTTCAGCATAAAAAGTGTCCAAAATCCGCACCTGGTCATCCAAGTGAAGACCAAACGAGCACGTAAGGGGGTTAGGATCATCCTTTATGCGTGAGTTTACGACGTCAAAGAAGTTATTGGCTAGTTTGATAAAATCGGCTTGCCTTTTCTTTTCTGGAAAGAATTTTTCAATCGCCGCTCCAACGCTGTTTGAAATGGTTTTACACGCGAGACGGACGTTCATTCTCTCTTGACCAACCACATTCATGTGTCGCGAAGTCAGCTTAAAGCAAACTTGATATTCGGCGTGATCGACATACAAGAGTTGTTGGACATCTCGTTTTTGAATCGTTGTTACATCTTTAAGCCGAAATCCAGAATCAAACAGATTGTTTCTTAACAATTTGATGAGACGCGGTGGATCCGGGATACAGTATATAGGCTTTCCAGTGATACAGTTATCAAAGAACGGTTTCTGGTAGCTAACCCCAAGCTTAGTCCATGTAGACCGATTGGAAGGTGCATCAATCACATGTGATTGATAAGAGATTCAGACCAGCGTGATGAATCTCGGTGACAATCTTCTGCACAGTTTCGACTTCCAGTTTCTCGTCGTAACCATAATATACGTGCTTCCAACGTGCGAATACTCCTCGTGCAAACACTACCATCGCATTCTGATGAGGCCCAAATATCTGGTTAAGTGCTGGGCTAGGCCATGGATCCATCTAATGACATTTTGTCAAAGCACACTGCGCACTGACTGTAATTAAGTAATATTATTTTAGGTGGGCGAAATACATAGTATGATGATTGTTCACATGAATGAGGTTACTATCTATGCCTGATTACCTTTGAAAGTCATCAGCGCCTGAGAATTCCCACTTAAGCACTTAAGTGGTCTGAACATATGCGGTGGTTATCCTTGAGGTTAATTGTTGGCTGCAATCCGCTGTTAGCAATCCAAGTATCTCGAATTTGAAGATTCTTCGGGAAGCGAAAAAACTTGATCTCCTTACCAAGTTTTTTGCACTTATACCTCGAGTTTGAACAATTTTTGTAGACACAGGTCGACATTTTTATTGCCAGTAACTTGTACTAAATTCACTAGGATTTGCTCTTTCGAAATTAAGTTAATGTCGAAACTGATTGCGAGCTAATGCAAAGTGAAAAATATGCGATATAGTGGAAGTGCAACAATTTATGAACAGCGGGCTGCCGTCATTTTGTCTTCACATTCGCCGTTGAGCGCAACAGGAAAGAATCAACGACTTCTGTTAGTGCAAGATATATGGATTTATTTTGTTCACCGAGGTCATTGACCTTGCCTTTGACGGCTCGCCGCAAACTGACAGCAACGTTGTGGTGATTGATTTTGTAAACAAACTCAGCAGCTGAGGGTTTGTTGATTTTCGTGAAACCTCCAAAAATCAAAAAAAAAAACGGACTGACCAACCTTGGAGCGCGAAAAATCTTGCTCCTACTTCTACTAGGGTGTGGGTATTACCAACGGGTTTACATACAGTAAATTTTGCATTGATAGCATTATTAAGAAAATTTAAAAAATTTCGTTTTTTACTTCCAATGGGTAGAGACTCTGAAGAGGTCGAATCACGATCCGGGTCGGTGACTTCTTCTTTCCTATAGTTTCCGACTTGGCTATTTTTATCACCTTAGCTGTCCGCCCTTGCTTCCTGGGAACAGCTCCACGATCCGTCCCATAGGCCAGCTGAAGCGCTTGCGGTCGTCCGAACCAACAAGCACTACGTCCGGGGACTTCGTCTTCCCTTCCTAGAAATTCTGAACGAGCAGCTCCTGGGATGCCATCTTCCGCATTTTCGGACTTAGGTAGCAGCGAGGTCTTCAGGGACATCATGGGGTCAATGGGATAAGGTCTTCATCGTGTTCAGTAACTGTTGTTATCGGTCGGCGGTTAACGGTTGCTTTAACTCCAGATAGGCAGGTCCGCAGCTCGTCATACGTCAATTCGACTTGGCCCAGCATTTTTCGCAACACATCCTGCACCGTCTGAATCAGCCGCTTTTACCAGCCACCCCGCCACGCTGCAGTGGGCGGGTTGAATACCCACTTGATGCCCTTGACACCACAGGCTTCTTCAACCTTCTTCCAGTCAATTTTCTTGAATAAATTGGCTGCTACGACGAAATTAGTTCCATTGTCACTGTGCATTACGTCCGGACGCTCGTTCATGTTGATGTGAAGCTCCAAGGATCCAATCAACGCCTCCGTACTCAATGAAGTGACCAAATCCAAATGCACCGCTCGATACACAGCACGAGTGAACAGTACAAGGCAAAACATTGTTCCGTTAGCCAGGAACAAGGAACCCGCTAAATCCACACCTGACTTCTTGGACATTCCCTCTGCTTCAACTCGGTGTGCTGGTAACGGCGCAGGCTCCACAGTCAAACTCTTCTTTGCGTACCGGAAACAGTGCGTAAATTTTCAGATTACCTTCGTAACTGCTCGTTGAACTTGCAAAATCCAATATTTCTCATGTAGAGCGTTGATTACGCCTTGGAGCCCTCCGTGACAGGTACTCCTATGGACACACTGGATCAGCTGACTTACGTGCGGGTGATCTTTTTGCAGAATGATGGGACTTCTGAATTCACAAGAGTCAACCCAGCTTCGACTTTACCTTCAGTAACCCATCCTCTTCTGTAACTTTGAGGTGAGTGAGGTCCCTCAAGCCGTTCGGAAACGCCTCGTGCTGAACAATCTTCACTACCTCCTTCTCGGAGACTCAAATTTCCTGAACTGTGAGACGTCGACTCAGAACTCGTTCTTCACTCGGTTTGTTGAGCTTTCCATTGAATCGCAAGATCTTTCTCAACACATTCACATTTTTTCTGTAGGAGGAGAATCCTGGCACGAACGATTATGGCTTGGAGTTGACGGTCATCACTTGGTTCGTCTTCTTCCGCTTCGCCGCTACCTTTGCTTCGTCCACGTCTTCTTCGCTTGAGACTTGCAATTATTCTTTGGCTTTGCAGAGCCATTCTGGATCCTCCCACCATCTTAAGCTCAGGAACTGGGCCCTGCTGCATCCTATTGACATAAAGGCTGTTTAGACCTGGAACATGTCACCCATGACCTGAGTGACCCAAAGTGGGTGATGGGAGGTAGGAGGTGCGTTGCTAAGGGGCTTTTCTAAGGGGAATGGTTTTGCATAAAGGCTGTTTAGACCTGGAACATGTCACCTATGACCTGAGTGACTGTAAGGGGGTGGTGGGAGTAGCGAGATGCGTTGCTAAGGGTAATGTGGGGGTCGGGTTATTTTTGGTACCCGCTGCTGTGGATCAGGGTATCCTACTCATACCCAGACCCACAGCGCTCAGGCTGATGATGATCAGCCCATTTCACATTCTCCATCACAGCTGCCGTGAGTTTTGCGATCCTTTCATTCTCGTATAGCAGAACGACATTTGGCCTTGCCCATGTGTCTCGTGCAATACTCACTTCGTGCAAGCTCCTGCTTTGCTGGGACGGGTGAGTTTGAGAGTAAATAGACCTGCATCAGGGTGGGATTAGGAGAGGAATTCGAGGTCAGAACGCCTCAATCAGCCATACACATATAATTCCACATGTGGAATGTGTACCTGGACTACGCAATTAACAAAATTTGATTTAGAAATGATCACGAGAGTCGCCTACTAAAGTAAACTGAAAAATGAGCGAGCAGAATTTGCTTAATCCAACCAAGCATGCTTCTCCAATGTGATCTCATGGAATGGTAGAATTGAATTCATAACCACAGAACCAAACCGGCTATCTTTGCAAAGGGTAATGGTTTTGCATAAATACAGTTTAGACCTGGAACATATCACCCGTGACCTAAGTGACCGTAAGTGGCTGGTGGAAGGTGGATGGGTGTGTTGCTAGGGGGCGTTGCTAAGGGTAATGGTTGTGCCTAAAGGCAGTTCAGACCTGGAACATATCACCCGTGACCTGAGGCGTCAACAGTGGGGAGGTCGGGGTGGGAGGAGTCAGGAGGGGAGGGGGCGGCAGGGAGAGGGGTAAAATACGGTCAAGCATTAGGATTAGAATTCGAACAAAGTAAGAGAGCAAGCTGCCCGCGCAAAGCAAATAAAAAAAGAATTACAAAGGTTGATTAATTACTAAAAGGTAGGTGGAATTTGTACCAATCAAGGGCATCGTAACTCACAACTGCCATAGAACTATGTGGAAGGCCTATATGTAAAAAGTTTAACATTTTACTGAAGCAGAATCCAAAAGTAAAATTTATTCACAAAATCGATGCAATAATACTAACAAAGCAACATCCGTATTAAACACGGTTCAAAATGAAGAATAATAAAAAACATATCACCTATTCACATATCATTTAAAACAGATCATCTAATACCAGTTTAGGCTAAGATGTAAATGCGTTAGAACACAATACTCTAGTAAATCCAATACTCTTGTAAATGCAATACCCTAGTAAATGCAATAATATGGTATAAATGCAATACTCAACTACATGTATTACTTCTGTGAATACAATAATCTATTAAATACAATACTCTTGCGCATGCAATACTCTACTAAATGCAATGATCTTGTTAATGGTAATAACCTTCTGGTCCCAAGGTGCCGTACGGCAGGTTTTTCTATTTTACTGAGATTGACTTTAGGACGCAAAATGGAAGCATGTAGGGAACAAATGAGGGTGTATATGATCATATTACTTTGCGCTATTTCGACAGATATAAACCTCTCGAACCTGTTGAAATTTTTCAATAGTCTGAAACGTGCAGGAATTTAAAAATATTGCTCCCTTATGACAATTGTTTAAGCATTGCTATCATAGCAATATGTAAACCCGTTGAAAATACTCAAACGCTAAATTTTGCATGTAAAGCCACTTCTAATTCCTATTTAGGTCAACATGTAAATTTGTAATAATAATAATAATAGTCAGTTTATTTGACATGACCGTAGCCCAATAAATCGAGAGTTATTACAGTTAGGTGAATGGTAACATTACGCTTAAATTTTGCATGCACATGCGGAATGTCAGGAATATTTAAATGGATTAATTTTTGTAGGATTTGAGAGCGATGGTTGTCAAAAGATACAGGCTTTTGCAGAGGTGAAAATCAATGTTAAGGTTTACTAAATTTAGGAGTAAATTTGTGATGAATACAAGACTATTGTAAATGCAATACCCTTGTAAATGCGATTATCTAGATCAAATGCAATACTCAAGTAAATCTGATGCTTCTGTTAATGCAATACTATGGGAAATGCAATGCTCTTGTACAGGCAATGCTCTAGTAGATATATGCTAATGACATTTTTGCCCCAAGGTGCCGTAAGGCGGGTTTTTACTCAAAATTTCGGTTCGGTTTTTCGGTATAGTTTGGGCGCGGCCGGCTTGGTTCGGTTTGAGTCAAACACCGAACCGAACCGATGCAAGCACTAATGGCAGTAAAGCATAACTAGTGACGTGCACACGGTACGGTCCAGATTTTAAAAGATTACTGACCTGAATTTTCGCCACTGGGGATACAGTGACCTCAAATTCTGTAGGATTCCGTTCCAGATCTTTTAACCATACTACTTCAAATTTGCTTTCTGCGGAATATTTTCCAATTAGGACAGTAGGATCATTTCGGCTTCCAAGTTGTCGTACAGCGTACTGATAATGGGTCCAACGGCCGGAGGGGTTGATGAGTAGGGCCCCAAATGGTATCGTTTTGGGCTTGGTAAGGTCGACCCATCTAACTCCGGGTATACTCGATCCGTAGGTGTACTTGCTCGTAGTTCGACACTTTCCATTAACGATTTCCGTTTTGATGGAGCCTATTAAAGTAAAAAAAATTACCTATTAACAAACAGTGTTTAAATGAAATATTGTAAGCATATAAGACCAGAAGGTCTAATGGTCTACTCACATCGCTCTGTAAACAGATGTATAAGGACTATAAGTAAAATAGTTAACATTTTTGCGAAGCAGAATCGAAAAGTCAAATTCATATGCCAAATCAATGCAAGAACGATAACAAAGCAATATCTGGATGAATTACGGTTCACAAGGAAGCATATGAAATAAGCTGGAGCCAAAACTCTGAAACACCAAGATATTAAAAAATTTGTTAAAATAACATTCAAAGCAGCAAAATGTATATGTAAAGCCATTAGGACAGTTGCAAATTGTGTGCGCGATAATAAATCTTTGAGGCACAATTTTTTAAAATTTTCATAACAATGCTACTGTAGCAATTGAATGTAAGCCCGTTGGAAATAATCAAACACTAAACTCTACATGTAAAGCCCTTCTAATTCCAATTTTCTAAGAAGTAAATGTGTTAGAATGCAATACTCTAGTAAATCTAATACTCTTATAAATGCAATACCCTAATAAATGCAATGCTCCTTTACATGCAATGCTCTAGTAAAAGCTAATCACCTTCTGGTCCTAAGATGCTGTAAGGCAGGTTTTAGACCAGAAGGTCTACTGGGATGGTCTTGTCCGTCCGTCCGTCCGTCCGTCCGTCCGTCCGTCCGTCCGCC
>VNWX01003430.1:0-10319 GCA_009869905.1 Ceratophysella communis | reverse complement strand
TTTAATCCATCGTTTTATAGACTTGCGACTTAATTTTCAATGAAAATAAAACCCAGTCCGTCACAGGTAGTTGAAACAACGAATTCTGAAATTCGTTCTGTACAAATGTGTTGCATGTTGTATTACACTGCTCGTTGCTGAAAAGAGTCGTGAATTATAAATTGCTGGAGATCCCTTTGTTGTGCCTTCATGTGACATGTTTGACAGGACGAAACGAAGACTTCCTGTCAAATACAGAAGTCATGAATACAATAGATACACTAGATTGCATTTACTTCTTTTCAAAATAGATCCTGACGTTTACATTCAGTTGGACACGCAAGGACTTCTCCAGTTTGTCACGAAAAAAAATTTGAGCTGGAACAAGCTACAAGCCTGCATTTTAGATTCGATTTTAATAGAAAATTTCGGCTGATAGAATTTTGCTAGACTCATGAATCATTAAAACGCAGCTATTTTATGTTCTATTCTTAACGGAGCACAGTGAGTAAATTTTTATTCTCTTCATCTCGTGAATTGAGCAGTCAGAGTAGGACAGAGTGAAGTATACCTACATATAATCAATTGCAAATGTAAATTTGTTTTAGCAGATTATTTCGATTTATAATCTTAATGAATCCTGCGGTGCTGCTGCAGTTTGTTTTCATTTTCAACTTTCTGATTGAAGTTTGATTATTTATCTTCACACGTGGAATTCGTAACGGTTGGTTGATTGACAGGTTCGAACGTCTACGTCTACAACAGTAACTGATGAAAAGTACTTACATTTCCTGTGTCCTCAATTTAAACAACTGAATGTCAAATAGATTTTCTACCGATTAGTACTAATTGCTAAATTACTTACGGCCTTTCATAATTGTTAGCATTAGACATAACCGTTTTTTCGTTGAATGCAGAAGTGTCGTGTGTGTGTGTATGGTACCTTTTGAACTGGGAAGCTCGTTTTGAGCATCCTATTTACTATTCAAATACAAAATATGCAGAGTGTGTAGAGTTGAAAAACGAGACACGCTACAGACGAGGAAGCGATAAGCAATGCAATTAACAAACAGGTAGGCAAGTATGTAGTTTCATTCAAGTCAGCAGCCTCAGGTCAAGGTTGCTATCAAACGAAAACCGCATAATGTTGTGTTGCTTCTTGAAACTGTTTTGGCTTACTACATATAAGAATAGGTATGCTGGAAATGCTTAAAAAAACAGCATGCGCTTTCGTATTCAAAACTTGAAAGTTTTGCTAGGAAGAAAATTTTTATAAGCGTAACGCTTAATCAACCATTATCTCTTAAGTAGACATTCTAAACTTCAGTAACTTTTGTCTTTAAGTCGTCGAAAGCTTCACCGCTAGTAAGCCTTATAGGACCAAGCTGTAAGGGTTAGTATGTAAATAAGTAATCAGAGACGTAATTTATGTTTTTCCCCTCAAAAGTTTCTACTTCAAAGTTTTCATCCACATTTACAAAACGTTGGGCTCACCAGTTCCTCTAATTATTTTGGTAATTAGGCCTATCTCCAATTCGACGTAGTTCTTTGACAGTAACAAAGAGTAGCTGCTATTTGTAATACAAGAAGACGGGAGATAATTTGCATCCTTTTTCATTCCTAATGCTATCTATAAAGCTGCCTTACCAGTTCGTTTTCAGTTAAACCCACAAAAAGACTTCAAAGAATTTGCAAATGATGATTATGTAAACGAGGATTCCAGGGATAAATAGCCCATGGCGATGTCGGTGATTCATTACCATATGCAGCGGTGGTTCAGGTTTCTTAGACGCGTCATCGCATTCTGACTTCATCTTTTATCTCAACCTAATTGCTGTGGAATTTAATCCACGTATACAATATATCCTGATCGATTAAAGTATTTTTTTGTGTAAAACTACACTATTATGTATTACTAATCGGCAAATTTTCTGCGACGCAATTCGCAGATTTGAAAATAACCAGTCCTCCAGAATGCTCTCGACTCAAAAATTTATTGCTTTAGTGGAATAATATGTAGATAACCACAGTTAAATACTGTTCTGTAGTTTGTAAAGCATGCGGCTACTAATAAGCCAGTTCGAGTATATTCCCAACCCAAAGGTCGTGGGTCGTTTCAATTTCAGGTGCATCGAGCAGGCAATGTATGTGCTTGGAATGAAGAAAAATCCATCATTTCGGAAGTCCCATGTGTCCAATGAAAATTCATGTGGGAAAGCGAAGGAAATTCCATATACAATTTTTCTAGAAACAATTTCCTATTCGCTTAAAGCACGCTTGCTACCTTTCTTCAGTGGGTACCAAAAAATAGAGAGTATATCAGGGAGCATGTTTATGATGGGGAATCTGCCAGCTTTCGCCACCTTGGAAAACTTTAATTTTTTAGAGCGTGATAATTTTTTGTAGACTATTTACTTGCGTCTCGGCATACAGATTAAATCTAAGAGTTATAAAAAGCCTGCTCTGAAATTTATCGCCTACAATTATGCGGCTATCACTATCTGTGAAATACCCCGAAATCCGGTTCTGGTAACGCTCCTGCGAAAAGCATCCTTGAATGCAGTATATCCTGCTTGTTGTTCTGAAGAAGTTTTGGTGCATGAGACGAGAGTTGTGTTCCTTACATTATACAACTTTACTGTAGTATTTTTCATCCCCTCGGGTCATGTTGTTGAACCCCGGATTTGTGAGTGATGTTTGCTAGCACGAAAGATCCGCACAATAATGGCGAAGGAGCTAATGAGTGAATCCATGGGGAAGTCTCAGGCTTGTTTGCAGAAGAACTCAGGAAGATAATGATTCTGTTGTTTGACTGCAGCCTGGCTAGAATTTTGGACTTGCATTTTTCCTTCAATCAATCATACAAGCCACCTTTCCATGTAAGGAAATAAGAAACGTCGATCATTTTTTCTCGTCATTAACTCCAGTCCCAGTCTACGAAGTAAAGACAAAAATTGAGATGTTTATCAATTTGCTAATGAGCCCAACGAGCAGTGCAGCATCTCCTGCAAAAACTTGATCAACTGCTCTGTTTAGCGAAGTTGTTTGACGCCGAATTGTCGCTGGCATCCGCATAGACGAGCAATGAACCCAAAAATCAGGAAAGAATTGAGCGTGGACTGACTGGGTTACTATTTTACAAGCTGGGCTGAGACTGGTGCCACTTAGAATATTGTTGCCCAAGGCGGAGCAACATTCTCCAAGTGTCATTTGAGAATCTTGAAACCCTCGATTCCGCAATGGAGTTTAGGTTTAAGAACGTCCTTGTCACCTTTATTAGTGAACGATCTTACGCAAACCGTAAAATGAGCTCATTTGAGTTAGTCAAGGATTCAGTGGCTATTTAGAAATTGATGAGTTTTCACCCTAGGGCTCGTTTTGCACTTTTGATTAGAATATAACGCGGAGCTATTAATAGCCGCATGTTAGCTCAGACTTACGAAAATGGAGAAATCTGTGTTCAGTATGGAGGGCCTGATGATGGGGTAATATTGTAAGTAGTTGGGCAAGTAGCAAGTGACGTAACAGTAATAGCAATTTCTATTTGTATACTGCGAAGTATTATCCTTCAAATTCAACGAAAACCAAAGTCCGTCTTACCTGTTTTGCTAATTCTGTCTCATCCCTCTCACTCCCCATGTATGCATACATACAGTATTTGCAGTAGCCAAAGAAGCAAACGGAAAATGTAAAGTTACACAACAGAACCCCTCATCATCGTGGTCGGTCCAAGCCTGTGAAGGTCTTTTGAATCCTTCCCATGTCGTCATCGAGCTTTGTTCTATGAATTCTACCGTCCGTCGTGTCGTCGTCGTCGTGCATCGTGCATAAAGGTAGAAGATTAGAAGATACACTGGCGTCATGCATTGTGATTATCTCATCTTTGCAATTAGCTTGAATGTTGAATGGAATGTGGAAGGGAATATCTATGAGAACGACGAATTTGTAATTATTCATGCATTCTGCTAGCAGGGATAGAGCGGAATTTCCCTATTTGTTTTTAAGCTGTTGGTACGTATCTACTACCTGTTGGGTATGTAGCACAGCCTTACGCAACGGATTGGATCCAGGATGCAGCACACATTAAATGGGAATTTTAACATGAAATCTACGAAACTTATCTTTTGAATTTGCTTTTACGAGCAGCAATGAAGGATATAGTTGTACGATTGACAGTACATCAAATAACTAAACCTACAAATTTATTAGGTATGTGATTAGAGACTAAGCTTTGTGGAATTTGCCGTTCTGAGATAATGCTCTGCATGCTTACAAGTAATTTTGGAAATTTCGCCCAAAATAAGGCTTATCTCCAAAAGATGTTTCGTCTCATTCATTGGTGGATTTAGAGCTTTAAATTCTGATGAGAATATATTTTTTGAATTACAGGTTTCATGCTGGGGAGACTGACGAAGGCTTTCGTTCGACTTTACACAGCCTTACCTGAACCCTTCCTAGCAGGAATTTCTGGACGTATTTCCGGAAGCATTGAAAACAGTGAAACTTCAAAATGGTAGGAAGACACTGGCTTTTTCGCGTGAGCGTTGGGGCGAACGCCTTTGTTCTCTTCTACTTCGCCCTCTACTCCACAACGTCCACTTATCCTACAACGACAACGCCGGTAGACGTAAGTCCAGCCAGCAACGTCCTGATTAACAAGAATTACAACAGCGAAGCTTCCAGTCAAACCTTTGACCAAATGGGAGACGGAAGTCATGTCTTCGCCCCGTTCTCACAGCAGCCCAGGCCAAGGGGATCAGAGTCTATGCAAGTTCCACAACAGCAACAGCCCGACAATAATAAGTCTGAAAATCAGGCTCGGGAGGTCATTGATCAACCGATTGAAGAGGTCGGTCCTGCTGCCCCCGCCCCAGAGGATAACTCCAATCTCATGAGCTCCAGTAAAGTGATGAGTGAGCAGACGAGCAGTAACAAGGCTGTCAAAGAAACTCCGCTGAGTCGGGAAAGGGCTCATGCTGACATGGAGTCAGTAGATGAGATTATCAATTCGAACAATATTGATGACGAGAGTGAGATTGAGAGCAGGAAACCGTCCCCATCCCCAAGTCCACATGCCAAACTGTTTCCGTGTGATGACCTAACACCCCGAACCCATTTCGGGCAGCGTGGTCCCTTCTGGGTCCTCTACAATTACTTCAAACCTACCCGATTGTTTTCCTGTGACGAGACCATAACGTACACAACCCACGCTGACTTCACCTTTTTAGACAATTTGATTCCGCTGCTGGAAAGGTGGCAGGGTCCGATTTCACTCAGTCTGTACGCTCCTGGGACAGACTTCAACGAGTCCATGAAGCGGATAAATTTTCTGCGAGAGTGTCTTCCCAGTTCGGGAATGGTGAAAGAATTTGTAAACTTTCACCTTTTCTTTTGACTACAAGCACACACCCAAAATGCGTATCCCTAATGACCCAAGTACAGTCCCAGTTAATTGCAGTGCCTTCACCTCAGTGGACATTCGCTTCGGTGAGAACTTGCCGACTTACAAAAAGACCAAGAAACTTCCCTACCCCGTCAATGTAGCCAGAAACGTAGCCCGAGAAATGGCCACGACGCACTACATTCTACCCTCGGACATCGAGCTGTATCCCAACCCGAACATCATACCGGACTTTATTGACATGATCCGCCGGAACTCCACCGAGCTCCAGAGACCTAATCCCAATAAATTATTTGTGCTCTCCATTTTCGAAGTGGAGTCTTCCGTGTCGGCTCTTCCGCAGGACAAGACAGAGCTCATCCAAATGTTGGGCAATAAAACTGCCATTCCCTTTCATAAGTATGTATGTGCGACCTGCCATCGAATTCCCAAAGCAAAGGAATGGCTCAGTGCAAAAGTGAAGCCTGGACTAAACGTGTTCCATGTTGGAAAGCGATACAAGCCATATCATCGCTGGGAGCCGATTTACATTGGTACTAAATTTGACCCACTCTATGACGAGAGACTGACCTGGGAGGGGCGAAGTGATAAAATGACGCAGGTGAGTGGTAGTTTGCTTCTATCAGCTAAATATCTCTGAGTCCTATCTAGATATCTAATGCATCTGAAAATTCTTTGTTTTCTCAGGGTTACGTGCTATGTGTTCTGGACTACGAGTTCCATATTCTTGACAATGCCTTCCTAGTCCATCGACCTGGAATCAAGACTACCAAAATGATTCCTAGCAAAAGCCCAGTTGTAGCTAAGCAGAACACGGTCATTGCAAAAATTATTCTGCCGGAGCTGAAGCAGCTCTATGGGTCACGTAGCGGTTGCTACATGTAAAACCTCGTCCTCACAAGAAATCAATGCAATTAGGAGGCTACCAAGACTGATGAGGATGATCTACAGAATACAAGACATTCCTAGCAAGAAGGCCCAGTACTGGCTTCTGCATCATTTGAATCGACTGTCTACGTCTGCTCAAAAATGCGTTCAATTCGTGGTCCGTCCAGAAACGATAGGCTGAACAAAGGGAGGTGTGACTAACGCCTGTTGCATTTACTCAATGTCGGCTTTTAAAAGGCATTAGGGTGGTATTAATATAAATGTTGGCAATCGAACAAGAGGAGTTTAGTTAAAGTACCTGGACATCCAAGAATCTGAACCTGAATCATTAGAGATAATAGTTAATACTTATTCTCCTGTTATAACTCGTACTATAAATATAGTTATTAGTTAGCCGGTTAGAATCCACAGCTTTTTTTATACACCTGAACAATGAAATAGCTGTAATTGAGGAGGTGCATTTTATTTATTGTCATTTCAGCTTTATTCTGCATGTTTGAATAAATTAGAACTAAAAATAAGCTGCAACTTGTAACTCATAAGTAACTGAACTTAAATATTTGACTCGGTAAATATATATGAGATTTCTAAGAATCGTATTTCGCTAAGAACCAAAAATACATGAATTACCTATGATTGTTTCATAGTAAATGCGTGTGTTTATTCCCTCCCTCTATGTAATTGATTCTCAGATATTTTCCACAATATTATGAATAAAGACTATACCGGTAAGCAATGATTGAATTGAATGAAATAATAAATACAACCTGTCGTTTGGTAGCAGTTTTACAGGCGGTTTAACTATGTAGAATGCATGCACCAAATTAGAGTTTGGATTGCATACTTTGAGCAGTTACCTTTTGCATATCAAGTAATACTTCCTGTAACGCCAATTTGAAGTCCCCAGCGTCCGTCGTTTGATCTGAATTGAATGCTGATATTCCGAAGCTCATATCGTGATTTCTTGGACTGTAACAGCATCCGTAGCCGTCAGGAACAAGTGGACCGTAGCACATAAATGCTTCGTTAACGGACGGAACCTGGTTTTGAAAAACATATTTTAAAACATTCTAGAAGAATATTTATTTCAATCCGCTGTATCAATCCCCTTGGATTCATAGCATACCTGGCTGGTGGACAATCGAAAATGCGTAGAAATAGAGTAGCCTTTATCCGCGAAGAGCTCTGGTACAGGAATTCCGTTTTCCTTCGCTATTAACTTCAGTCCAAGAAGATGACGGTCAACTCCGAAACCAGTCACAGCTTGAGCGGCATAGAACTTGTGTGCTTCGATGGCTCTCTTCATTGTGTCATATTTTCGTTCTATGGGAGTACTGGGATCATTCAAGGCTTTCGAGAACTCCAACGACTCGGATGAACAAGAACGTATTGTCTCAGTTCGGCCGCCTGTGAACATCCGTGTTGATGCAGATTCGTAATGAGCACATGGAATGCCGTGAACCCTGTGAACGAAATTAGCTTAACCTTTCGATTTTCGATAAGTTCTGCTTAGCGTTTATTGTGCTGGGATCTTTGGTAATCATACCTGTGGAATGCAGTCTGAATGGCCATTTGAATGTAGCTGTCCGGGCTGAACTTGCAAGTCTTTATATAGTCCTTCCCGTATTTCTTGAACGTGAAGCATGCCATATCCAAATCATCGATCAAGCTTTTGCAAACAAATTCAAGATTAAATCCCATTTCAGGCACCTGAGGTTACTATCGAGAATAGCTAGGTAATGACACTTACTTTCCAAGATTGTCACTGGCAGAAGTAATTTTTGCGGCTGCGTCCTCGCTCACATTAAATGGCAGCTTCACAGGATCCCTCAATTGTACGCTCTCCTTGTTCTTCTGCAGCAAAGGCTCATAGTTATTCAGATTGTTGAGGATGAAGTCCATTAGGTTTGCGATTGGGGGTCCCTCAGCAGGGCTGTGCTCATATGTAAGACCACATTCGCCTTCACTGCCTACAATGAACTGAATCGTTTTGTCAAACCACCGGTTGCCAGAATTTGTCCGATTTCCATGGATCATCTGAAGAGCAGCCACTGTCTGCTTCTCACTCTTCGCCAGGTCTTCAACACCAGGGACATTGACGGATCCCTTTGGACTCTTCAAAGGCCGATTTGGACGGTCAATAGAAACCAGAAATAAGGCCTCTTCGATTACTCTCATGGAAGACTGATTCTGCTTGTCTTTTCTAAATACTTCGTAAAATTTGCCCCAAGTATCACGATTTTCGGAAGTGAGAATACCGATTGGTTGTCCATTTAGTCCACTAGTAACTTCAACAATAAATTTAAGCTGCCGCAAAATCTCTACTGGATCAATCACTCGGCCATCATCTCCAAAGGCCGCAACTTTATAAAAATAGTTCTTGTAGGCAACAACGAAGTGACGACTTTGAGGATGGTACACGAGCACATCTTTAGTTTTCCCAGGATTTCGGTTTGTCCCCAGCACTTTGTTATATTGAGACATATCTAAAGGAGCTTTCCCCATTCGATCAGGTGTAATTGTGTTGTTGTCTATTGACTGCTTGTACAGCAGAGCACCAAAAACCATTTTTGCAGCATAACGAAGCTGGTCTTCCTTTGACTTGAAATCTTCTACGGGAAACACCAGGCCTGGGCTTGAAAATATTACTACTGGTGAACGATATTCTAAATAGGCTGTGTCCAACCACCAATCTGCCAACTAAATCAATCAAAAGAAGTTCTCTCTCACTGTCATATAAAGTTTCGCGTTTAAACTCTACGAATAGATATCCGAAGTACATAAATAAGTACCCAATTCTCGTGCTTTCTAGCTCGATCCTCCAGCAGTGCTTGCAACTTCTGTCCAGTACCGTTGTCGGCACCAAAGGATTTGACAAGAGCTAATGTCCGCTCGTATTCTTCTTTATTGAGCAAAGGTTTCACGGATCTAAAAATAAAATTTCGCGCAAAATCACATACCTATAGTTTATACAAGCCTAATGTTGTAGTTGTTGTCTGCGTGAAATGAGCCATAATTACCTGACATATTTCGTCAGAGTATCATTCAATGGTGGGACAGGAAGACGAGGAAGAGTTTCAGGCTGAGCACTCGGTGAAGCGCTAGATTTTTGAGTTCCCGCAGAGGATGACTGCCTCCACGAACTTGACGAAAAGTAATTTATTCCTGTAGCATGGAAATTTAAAGATGGCAGTATGCGGCCTGGCTCCTTATTTGTCAAGTGTCCCTGGCTATAAGGAAATCGAGTGAATGGGTTTCTAGCCAGGGCTCCCACCATTCTATTGTACTTGTAGGTGAACGAGGCCACCCTTGTCATCCTTGAACAGAACTATATCTGAAATCGACAAAAGATTCAGCGATTTAGAACATATAGTGGTGTAGTGTTAAAAAAATAATGTGTCCCTTCAGGCACCCTGTTGACTTATTTAAATAACAATGTTTAAGTTTCGGACGCCGGACAGTTGGCAGTGGTGGGGTGGGTGGTCCAAGTCAGATACTCGATATAGAACATTCGAAATGGTTTCTGGTCATCAACCAAAAGTGGTCTTATTCCATCCTACAGCAAACAGCTGATCCGGTATCTGATGCCCGCTTAAACAGCTGGGCAGCTTGTTATGTAAACGAAAGCCTAAAATTAAAGTTTGAAGTGTAAGGTAAGTCCTAAGGTACTTACAACTGCTTGATGACTACAAAATCTGCCGGTACTTAAATCAGGAAATATGGTTCTCAAAATAATCTTCAATTCACGCTGCGCTTCTTAGTATAGGCAACAATACTGGCAACCGATTCTTATTAGTATTGATGAACTATTGACCATGCAAACTGCAAATAATGCAAAATGCAAATACGGTGTGAGAAAATATCCGATTCCGATCCAATTCCAAATCAAGTCCGAAGTACAATGAAATATCCAATCCAATGCTTCTGCCAAGGGAACTACTAAAATACACGCCGGGCGTGAGGATTTTCACGCCCTCACGCCCGGCGTGAGGCATGCGGTGTTGCACGATTGTGGGCGTGAGTGCATAGGCAAGGTTAGATGCCGGGCGTG
>VNWX01003429.1:0-10320 GCA_009869905.1 Ceratophysella communis | reverse complement strand
GCGGAGTGGAGAAGAGCAGAACGGTGAGCTGAGGCGCTAGGGAGGGAACATTTTCACTCACTTGGGCGGGCGAGCGGTCCGCGGGAAGCTCGGCGGTTTAAAGTCTGGGCTAGGACACCTTGTATTTTAGAATCATACCACGGAAATAAGTGCAGGTATAACCTCAGTATTTGTTAATAATCAATTAAATATAATTGGGATAAGAAAGGTCATTTTCATTTCGAATAATCTGTACAAACACAATTTGAGTAAACCGATTTACGTTTAAATATTAATTAACAACCGAACAGGTAGGTACTTTAAGAATTAAGCCTTCTAAGAAAATAACTCAATTTAATATTCGAAATATGCTACTCTAATCTCCAATCACGAAGTAAGCTAAATTAATTCAAGGATAAATAAAGTATCACACTTCACTCACGGTATTTTAACAATACCAAAATTTTCAATGATAAATATGATTACGTTATGTCATGTTGACTCTCATACACATAAGTTTCCTTAAACCAATAATGAATTTCGTGTGTACAAGAGAGTAATAAATGCATAACACACGCACAAATACATGAGAAAATACTGTCATCTTGTAAGAATTTACTATTGTTAGTTTTTTTGTCCTTAGAAATGTACATTTAACTTCAATGACCTGTAGCACGCGATTTGACTTTCATAATTCTGTGAAATTTGTTTAAGGTAGGTAGTCATCTACTTACTCATGGGAATGTTGGATTGTTTTACTCATTGTCATTATTACACTGTTAAATTACTCATCCATTTATTGCAAAAACATTGTGACTTCTGCTGCTAGACAAGTCCTTGTAATGCAAAACGCTCTTACACGTAAGGGATATTATGCAAACAAAACAGAACGCATCATTTCGTGATTCACGCAAATATGCAAAATCTGTTAACGGATTCCCAGAAAGCAATTACTAGGGCTTGAATCAGACACTAAATTTTTGCCCTGCATTTTAATGAATATATTTTATGTTTATGCTTATTCATGCCTAATTAAATGATGCAACCATTATGCAAAAAAACAATATTACCGCTAGGAACCACAGTAAACTAAAAAATGTATGGTTACATATTTTTGGCTCGTCAATTTTGCCGATAATAATTTATGGGTTATGAACACGCATACCTCTTTCTCAGATTCAGTAATGTGTCTTTAAATTTTGATTTATTTTGTAATAAGAGTCATTTGATAATTTGAATTTTCGATGCTCCCAATTTTTTATAACTCTTAAAAACCTATTTATATGATGTCTCAGGCACCCAAACAAACGAGCCTAAATATGTGTATCACGTTTCATGCGGTCATTTTTTGTACCAAAAACGGTATGACCAATAAATAAGATCTGCTCTCCGGGGATTTAAATACATGGTAATGCGTAACGCGTGTATTCTTGGTTTAAAAGTTAAAATTAAAAGTGAAAGTTCTTCATGCGGAAACACCGCAGAGCATCTCTATCAGTTCAATTTCATTTCTGACTTATGTCAGACATAGACGTAGGAAATAAAGCGTAGTGAATTCGATTTATTTTATGAACTGAATTGGAATATTTAATTAGAAATGGCTAGGTATTTTTAATTTATTCCTGTATTCCTATTCTCTAACAAGCTTTGTCTCTTTGACATTCGCCCCCAGTAAAATTTGCTGTATAAGGTAAGCTGAGACGGTATACGGTATTAGATTTAAATCGACTATAAATAATTAAACAAGGCATTTTGTTTTGTTCATATCGCCAAGGGATAAGCATAGGTGATAGATAAGACTCATGCTTGGCCGTGACCAATGGGAATTGGAAACTCCTGTGAGTTTCACATTAACGTCCGTCCGGTGGTCGGTTCGTTCTCTAACGAATTTCTTGTAAAACGCATAATAGCGGTTGATTATTATAGCATGCTTAGTTAAAGTCAGACAATCCGATTTGTACCGGCTCAAAATTTGTTGAATTCCATTGTTTTTCAAAGTTTTAATTGTATTAAGAATAGGTCGAACTTAACCTACCTTATTTAGTGTTCGCGATAGGAAATGGCACGGCTGTGAATATTTTCCTAAGCTAGACCAGCTAGGCAATCAAAGGCATATTCACCCACAAAGGAATCTAGAGCCCCGCTGACTTTTTTTTATTGCAAACTAAAATATATTTTTGGAAGGAGATGTAGAAAAAGTCTAGTCTTTGTAACCCAAGATCAGCCTTAAAACTTCAATCTTCTTTTATTAACGCGAAGGTTCTGTGAACCATTTTGAATTGCTGGGATCAGGCAATGTTTGGCTGAAGGATGAGTTTAAGAAGAGCGTAGGTGGCTTTACAATAGTTAAACTCGTGATAAAAATTACTAGTAAATCTTTGTCCTCCATATATAGGTCATGCACGTAATGAAAATAGAAAATAACAGAATTGCCAACACCTATTCCTATTTGTCAATGCACAAACAGGTCTTTAATTTATTTTCTTGGCGATAAGAAGATTAGTTAGATTCTTATTAAGAATTACACACCTTTTCAAACGAACAATATTCGTTATTTTTATGTCAGAGCAGCTTTAGAATTATGAAGCTTAAAATGAAGGGATGGGTTCATGCAATATTTTGACAATTCTTTTGTTTATTGTGCCCTGTCATGGCCTTGGGGGTTTCATTGGCTCAGAATAAATGAATTAGACTATGCTAATCCTGATCTGAGTATTCACGGGTTAGGCTAAACGATTTACGATTTACGACTAATTTGAGCCGGATTGAAGTTTGATATTTTGCTCTAGGTAGGGATTGAATTTATCTTTATACCCTTGTTCAATATTCTCGCTCGTTTCGTATTTCATGAAGTCTTTTATTTTTAAATTGATGATGCTCGACCTGACAATGGAGGTTCACGAGGACGATAAAAAGGTTTGCTGAAGGGAAATTGTTCCAAACCCATTTATTTATTTCTCATGAACTCGTGAGTCAAGAATTTGAATTTATGCTGACACACAGCCACCACTCTAACTCGAAGCTTTGCAAATTATGGCATACAAATATCCGTGTGACTCCTTATGCAACGAAATCTGTTTTTTTTTGTCGAACCATGTTTTATAAATTAAGTTCTTGAATTTTAATTCGAATACGCCCAAAAAATTGAATTCAAAACTATTCCAGAATTTAGTAGCGTTTCATGCTGTTGTATTTTTTTGGTTTTTAATTCATTATTTACAGAAGATTTTAGCAAAATTTTAAGCTTCTATTATTTACATTTTCTAACTCCGAATTCGTTAATTCAAACAGTCAATAATATTGTGCATGAGACATTTCAAAATTTCATAAAATTTCGGCTGTGCTTTAGATTAATCCATATGAATCACGAATGTTGCGTTTATTTAAAGTCTATTTGTATGGGCAAGGGCATATATTTATTAGCTTAGAGCAGCTTTGACCTATATCTCATGCTCAATACCCTGTAATTTAAGATTACCTGCTTAATAAATAGTGTAATAAATTGCAGTGGCTACCCTGATTAACGATGATTTTTCAATTTTAGAATTGCCCTTGGCAAGGAATACATCACGATGAGTATTTATTGTTCCCATTTTAGGGATATGGGCAGTACAATGGAATTGAATTACAGTATAATGTGAGATAGATAATCTTTCCTTGCTATTGTTTTCTTATGTTATTGGAAATAATAGTATAGAATCAATATTTTACATTGAATTTGTCGTGATCCTATTCAATACGAATATAATATGGATTCGTTTTTATCGTAAAGGTAAACGCTGTAACGCAAATATTTTAATTGAATTAGCGTTTCGCTTTTAAGGTCACCATTCTATTCTAATCTTTAAAAGAATACAAGGAATGATTCATACATTTCTGAAATTGTTGAAAATAGTTCAAAAATAAGATTTGAACAATCATAAAACATAGAATAGCATAATAGGTTACCAAATCAAGTTTCTCTGGATTATCAATTCATCCTATTTTGTATGACGTTAATAATTTGTGCACGCATGAAAACCTGCCGGCGCCGGCTCAAACGTTTAAGGAATTCAATTAGGAATTATGACAGGTATGAACGCATGAAATGTATAGCAGGGCATAAAGGATCTTGTGTTTGCCTGAAATAAGGCCACAGATGAGAAGAGACTCTTCATTATGAAATCCGTAATACTTGCCGTGAAACTCATTACAAAGAGGAAGATTGCAGTTAAAATTGAAAGTGAGTTAGTTGCATGTATAACGTAACTTAATAAGGCTTGGCGTAATTCATTCCTTGTAAAGACACAGCTGAAGGGGTTTGATGCGTCGACAGTGGTGTCGCAAGTGATGGACCTACATAAACGTCAAAAAGGTCATATGGCTAATGCAAAAGCTAAAACCCTTTTCTAAATTTTAAGATTTTTTAGCTTTTAAATTTTAATGGGTACTTTTAAATCCTAGATTTAAAATATAACTGAAATAAGATTTTGGCTCTTTGGTGTGTTTTGCTGACCTGTGAGTTTTATGGAAAATGTGACAAGGGTAAACCGTGTTCAATTGACGTCGGGCGGGCTAAACCTTGGATATGCCGCAAGGAAAAATGGCTAACCTTTTGAATCTCAAATGATGCTTTTCAAACTGAAACTTAAGGACATTTAAATTTAAATAAAAGTTTTAACTTCAAGTGTAAATCGTAAGAGTTATATGGAGCCGTAGAATAATAAATAATAAAGATCACGTGGCTCCAAACACAGATTCAACGTGGTATCATATCTTCCGAGCCTGGGGCTGAGGTCGCTCCGCCACTGCTGTTCCTCTAGGAAACAAAAGAATTGAAAGGTCCATTTCTTATGACATTAGGTCAAGCCACAAAAACTATGTCTATTATTATTAGAGGGAATGAGTGTAGTGTTTCAAAGAAAATGAAAACGAGTCAGCAACAATAAAAAATGAGTGCGTGGGCTGGGAAAGGAAGAGGGTCAGTAGTAGTCCATGAAGAACGTCAATCAAGAAACAATAAACCAAACCTCTCAGAAGACTCTGGTTTGGTTTATTACACAGAGCAGACAGAGTGGAAGACATTAACCCTTTGACCACTTCACTCTCCGCCTGACATCTGAATACAAGAAAGTAATCCGTGATAATAAGAACCAAGAATACGAGTTAGATTAAAGAGCCTTGTAACAATCGCCAATAAATCTCTGAGCCATGTGTTCAATTGTACTCGGCATTAGGTAACTGGCGGATCAAGTCACGCTTATCTGATGGATGCGACACGCCATGAGCACTTTATCGATCTTGCTTGATCCATGCAATTTTATATTAGCTGTCAATGCAAAATTTCCTGTATGTCGGTTGCGTGCAAGTAAATACCTAGTATTTGTTTTTATTATTACCGACAACCGAGGTTTATGCAGTTTTTCTGAAGGTGTTTAAGTGCAGGACAACTTTAGAAGGTCTTCGGATAGGCACCTCGAGCTCAGGGCAAACTTGAAAACATAAATATTTTTGTCGTTAACAAATGTCCACAAATGTCCTAGGTTGAAAAGTAAGTAAATGATACAGTAAATAATAACATTGCCGATCATCAAAAATTTGACAAGTTTTTTTTAAATGCAATTTATTACCGGTTAGGAAGATTTATTGATAGAATATATGTTATACGTTCGCTAAGATCCATTGCTCATTCATGTTTGACACGTACCTAGATTTTTAGATAAAATCAAACACAATTATCGCAATTTGCATCTACTTGTTGGAATTGGTTTATTCCACTTATCGATAATCGGGATGATTTATCGCCCTTTGCCTTCGGCCCTCAAGCCTAGTGCATTGGATATTAATAAGGAAAGACTTGAATGCAATAGATGATTCCGGGTTTAATGGGTGGGCAGAAAGTTTCACGGAAGAACGTCGATCCAATCTAAAATCTAACGAGATGGACAGACAGATTTCATGAGCCAAGATGCACAAATCGTGGCACGAAACTGCATAAGGAAGAGTTTCTGCTTTTTATCGTAACTGCGTTTGATAACAATCGTTCTCAAATTAGCATCTTGGCAAAGAATCCGATGAGATGCATTATCATCATAAAGTTTCGCTGGTAATGATAGGTAAGCCGGCGATTTTAAGGCAACCATTATGAGGAACTGCTTATGCATAGCTGTTTTATAATGCCTACACGTGTCTCAAGTTTATTCTCAAGAATAAAACTGTATGCAAACAATGTGTTTAACAAACAAAAGGGCAGTGACTTGGCTTGGAATAATGACAGATTGCAAGTCCCTATTATTAGTGAAAACATTTTCTTTTCAAATGGCTAATGACGGGATACAGCGATTAAAAGGGTCTTGGATGCGTTTTTAGACAATAAACACTAAATTATAAATGTTTAGACTCAGTTTAATTACAGGGTTCAATTTTTGCCATTATTTTTGAAAAACTCTATTCTAAGAAAAATGTTTTAGCGAGTGAATATTAGCTGCGATGCGTAAACATATCTGGGCGAGGTATAAAAAACTAATTTACATACACGACTAATGGCTTGTTAAATAATATTATGAAAAGACGCACGTTGGATTTCTGTCAGCCCTGTGTGAAAATAGACATTAAGTTGTCAGGACTAAAATAAATGGAATTGTGCTCGAAACGACAACAATTGACTACTCATTGCTTGCGTCTTTGATGACTTGAAATTAGTGAGAGACTAATTTGGATGCCGCAATGGAGTACTTCTTCCGTTGTTCCCACTTACCAAATTTGATGACACATTGCTTCAGGAGCTTCTCTCTCAAATGACGGTAGAAACGAAAGTTCAAAAATAGAAATAGAAATAAACTTAACTAGTAAATCGGTTAAGTGACTTCATTTTGAACTCAATTTGCTATGTAATTGGTAACTACGTTTTCACCTATTAAGTCTATTTGTAGTTTCGTGCGATAGTTAAAGGGTGACTCGTCGCAGAGATCTGGCAGCACAGCATTGCAGGTCGGTATTCGGAAAATCCCTGTGTGTTTTGGTTAAACTCGTGGCACAAAAAGTATTTTCTGCGTGTATACCATTGCTGAAAGGTTCGTACATGCTTTATTTAAGTTACAAAATATCAATGATATTTCATAATTCGACTAATTTCAACAAAATGCATATGCTAACTACCACTTTGATGCAGGTTTACTGGTAAACCTTGTGAAATTTGAGTGAATTTGCGATAGAAATTTCAAGGAAAGTCATTGTAAAATTGTTATTTTTGCATACCTGTATTCCTTGTTGGTTGCCGGACTCATCCATCAGGTTTTGCGAAATACATACAATTCAGTTGATATCTTACACATCTTTGCTCTTAGCACGAAATATTTTGGCATCTTCCTCGTTTTAAGTTCATATTTGACTGCTAAAACTTAGGGAACGTCAAGGTCAATTCAAGCAATNGCAATTAATTTTGGAATATTTTGGTCAGAAAAAACTCCTAGCATTACGACTCATTTTTACGATTTCAAAATCCAGATTTCCCTTTGATAAACCGTGCTTTAATAACCTAGACCATTAAATACACCGAAAGTATCGCCCAAATTGCTCACAATAACTATTATTTAGACGCTTGCACCTTTGTTGACCTTCGTTTAATTTTCTGATGATGACCCCTCCCTGTAGATAAACCCACTACGCTGAGTAATCATTGTTATACCTTAATTTTCCCAAAGATTCGCCTATTGTTAGATATGCATCATGCTAATTAGTGGGCTGCAGCTCTGAGTTAATACCGCTGCTCATCAAAGCAAACGCCCTCCAAGTGACGGTCTGTGCACACAATTAGGATGAAACTTAAACTCAGCATGAGATAACTGTGTTTGGTCATCCTAATGTCCTTTCTTGTCCCAGTAATTGTCGTTCACTTTCGTTTGGCTGTAAGTTGTAACGCTGTACTTTATCGTTATGCGTTTGCATGCAGTAGGTGAACAAAAACAAACTTGGTTTAGGAATTTGCGCGTGGGCTGACGGGTGGTTATTAAGCGACAATCAAGCATTTAAAAGGATAAAACGATTAAATTAAATTCAGGATCGACGGATCCAGAGATATGCGAAACACGCAGTGCCAATTGGGCACTGCCAAATATTGTCTGATTTTCTTTTAAAATTTTGCAACCAAAAATATACATTCGAAATTCGAGAATCGAAAACTCTCTGTAGCTAAAAGCGTTTTTCTTATGCTTCTGCGTCCCTTCTTGTATAATTTGCATGGCTCATTTAAATTTCGTGGTTCACTCCAAATCAATACAATAGATTAGTTCAGCAATTAATGTACCATTACTGTCCTATTAGTTCTGCATTCCGGGTGGCAGGCTATGTGGGTGTGGGTGATGGAATAGGAGCTGTGGGCTACCTTAATTGAATTCAGGCCTGACGAAATGATTGACAATGACTCCAAGGAAATACTTTTCGCTCTATTACCGGGTCATGTGTGTGTGTGGCGAGTGGCTACCTGTCGCAAAATAATTTAGGTAGGCTAAACAATGAGTACCTTGTACCTCGTCTTGACTGAGCAACTTACAAGCATTCACCTTGAGTTTTGATCTTGTCAAATTGGTTTATCTTTTGCAAAAACTCGACAGGAAGAATTCGCAATGTTAGGCATGGAAAAAAGTGATTCGCACTTTCCATGATAATGAAAATGATAACTTTTTCTTGCATAGCAAATCATATTTTCCATTAATATTCTGAGATTAAAATGATTATTACCGAATGCTATTACAGGCCAGGGTTGAATTCGCAAAAAAATGTGTTTTTTTGTAAACCATGGTTTACAAAAAAACACATTTTTTTCTCTGAAATCTGAAGAATTCACATTGATTTTGGATTAATATCTAATTCCATTTGGAGCATCCCTTTCATATGGAATATCAGGTTTACCGTGAAATTCAATACAGTCATAATTTAAAGTGTAATTTAATTTAAATTTCTTATTATTCTCATGAAATGCATCCAACCCTGTTACGTAAATCGTAATCGAATGACACCCTGAGAAACAATGAAATGAAAGTACGCTGTTTTTCCCCACCTTGACAATGCTCTAGTGTTTATACATAATTAAATCACAGTCGAGGCTAATCTGGTGTGTTAATCCTTTGATAGACAGTGTCCCTGTACTGGGCGCGGGCGGAAGGAGCGTTGTCAGGTTGGAGTGACTCTCCCACGCAATATCACGTACAGACGGATGAAGGTCCCGAGCGATTCTTCAGATTTCAAACTTTCAATGGACAGTATCGACGAGAGCGAAGAATGGATGATGGGACGGTCATTGGGTCTTATGGCTGGGTAGACCCGACTGGGTTACTGCGGATGACCGATTATGTAGCGGATGCAGCCGGGTATCGCGTTGTGAATTCGAGGTAAGAGCACAAATCGGGTCAGGATTTATTATTACGTTTTTGAAAATCCGTATGCTTTATTTGAAACTGTTCATCTTTCTTTGTCTTTGTTTTCAACCAGAAGCGAATTCGTAGGGGTCAAACCTCAGCCCGAAGAAGAAAAGAAGCCATTTAAACCGATGAAGCACGCCACTCGAGTAATAAGACCGCGACATTCGATGGATTCTTTCCGAAGACCTTCCACTGAACCACCGAAAATGCTGGCACAAGCTCCGACTGTGTCACCGACTCCAACGACAATTCAATTGCCAGTAAAAACAACACCATACCAAAATACTACGGTAAATATTGAAGTCTCAAAACCTGCGGAATCACAGGACACTCCAGTTCCAGTTCGACCGAAAAAGAGGATAATCAGGGTTTACGGACGGAAACCATTGCCTCAAAATACATTCAAATCATCCGATTCTAATGTCAATGGGGCAACTAACGATGTTTCCGGTTCAACCAGACAGTATCGAACCAATCGACCGTACATCGTTCAATATACGCCAAAAAGTTTGAACAATTCTTAAACACATTAAATGCAGCTAATGCATAATGTATTAAGATATTTTTTATTTGTGCTTCTTTTCCAGCTGAAACCGGCGGTTCTGACGTCTTCAGAAGCTACACAACGCCACTACGCCGTGGAACCGGCTTCATTTACCGTGTTCCGCATCAATACCATAAAGAAGAAACTGAAGCAGACGGAAGCCGAGTTGGAAGCTTCGGTTACGTCGATCCGTTTGGAATCCGCAGGGTCATTCATTATAATGCAAACAAAACGGGTTTTGACCATCGTGCCGATTTCAAATATGTTGGAAAACAGCATTCCTAGTACTAACGTATACCATTTAATTTCCATATTGTTACTTGTTCTCGCTTTCAACTCTGTTTTGTTTTAGGAGCTTATCCGTACCAAGTTATTTACTTTAGTAATCACAGTTCACAA
>VNWX01003428.1:0-10323 GCA_009869905.1 Ceratophysella communis | reverse complement strand
CTAATACACTTTATATTCGTATTTTAGCCACGTAAATGGGCTCTAGAGCCCTAAAAACCGGCTAGTAAATTATTAATTATCAATCTAAAGGAATGCTCAAAACTGATGACGAGGACGGATGATAAAGTGTCATTTGAATTTTCATTAAAAGAAGAAGAATTAACTGATTTGCATGCGGTATCATTCCTTTAATGGAAGTATTTTATTTTCAAATGGCTTTACAATTTTGATTTTTGATTTACACGTTTTTTCCATTTGACTGCTGCGTGTCCATCCTAACTTATCATTAGCTATGCGGTAGCTACCAGCTGCTTATGAGAAAAATGGAAAACATGCAACTTTCGTAGAGATTTTATCGAATATTTGCACTAGATAGGCATAGATAGATAGACATAGAAAATAGGATAGAATCGCATGCGTAGTCAAAATGCAATGAAATTAATTACCTATCGATTAAAATTATCTCCGTCCCTGTGCCTACGCAACAAAAACTTTCTACTGTTTGACACTCCATTAAGTAAAAGTCAACTGTCACTAGTGAAAGTCCATTAGGGCAAAGGACAGGGTACTCAATTTTCTAATGTATTCCAGGAAATTTGGCGTAATCTTGCTTAAGTCAACATTTTACCTGGATTCGCGTTTTCTATTGTTAATAGATTGCTGGCGCGTGGAAGATCGTATAAAAGCCGATCGGAAATTTATTAATTCAGCATTTGGTCCAAAGAGTTAATTGTGTGAATTTGTAGTTTGAAGACTGTTCGATAATTCGGAATGTTCGGCTTCACTTCGAAACAAGTCGCTTTCATCATTCCAGCCGCGACCATCCTATTGTTCTCAACTCTCCTTCTCCACACCACTGCGGCGTCCGTCCCGAAACCCGAAGCTCCTGAGCACAAACCCGAAGTTCCGGATTCCGGGAGCGTACCCAAGAAAGGGATAGATTTCCTGAAACATCCGTACGATCCTAACTACAATCCGGATAACCACATGCGGCTTCAGATGGCTGGAATAAATAAAGTCAACGATCGGAAGATAGAAGTGCATAATGGTGATCGATGGGGCAAAACGACGACGCAACCGGATTGGGCCTATATTTGCTTCGTTTTGTGCGGACGTGGAGAGGGTGGATTGGCCTGTAATTGTGACATTTTGCCTGTTGGTTGAATCGTTTTATTTAAGTACCTACCGGTTAAATTAAGATTTCTTAATCAATAATTATAATTACCATGTATTTTGCGATTTGTACATTTTAAAAATTACATGATTTTTCCTAAAACCTTATTTTACCTGACGCATTCTAACGACCTTGAGTTACAGAAATATGTATATGTTTCTAGGCTAATAATTAATATTCCTGCATGATGCATGTATGAGCCTCGTTTTCCACGAACTAACTGTATTTGAAATTCTGGTACAATAAATAATAAGAAAATTGGACTAATGCAAGCCCTCTACGATATCTAAGACTATTTTCATAACAAGCGGATGTACCTGCGCACCTTGCTGTAAATTAATTTGGAGTATTTAATTCCTGAAGTTAAAGGTAGTTACAGCTACAAGGTAGCACGGAAATCCCGTGCAATTTCATGAACATTTGTACTACGTGACCCTGACCATCGGAATGACCAGTTTCCCATGCCATTCTCACAGTCGCAAATATCACAAACAATGCGTAAGCTGAAATTAAAATAAGCATTTGTTCGCACGGAGCTGTAGTGTATTTCTGAGCGAATTAAGCATACGCTGTACGATAATGCAGGCACAAGGCAGGATGATAAATAGGAATCGCATCTTCATCTGCTAATTTCTGTGTCCTTCCTTTTTCTGAGAAGATCTACCATTGACGCCTAGGATCACTTCCACAAAAGCCTATTTGATTTGGACTTCGCTACGGATAACCTTCATCTCGACAACAGGATAATTGACGCCGGAGGGAACAGCAGATCTCTAAGCAGAAATATTTTTTTTTACTAACTATTCGCGTGTATAGATCACATCCATTACAAGAATTCCCAATTTGGAGTTTGTCATTATCGCATATGGCATCACAGAATTCTTTGAAAACTGCATTGATTATGAATTTTTAAGTGTTAGTAAATAATTAAAACAATGGATAGGATTTAAGCTCAGCTCAATGCGTTTTGCTAGCATAAAACATTTTAAAATGGTATCTGGTTCTACAGGTAGATATACAAAATTGCCTGGAGTAATTATGGGAACAATTGCAACGTAATTCCTCACTATTATGGCTCAGACAGATCATTTTTTACGAGGGTTAAGGCTAAAAGCAAGGCAGAAACTAGAAATTATCTTCTTCATCAGGGATTCGTTTCGTTCTGTAAACTGCAACTATACATGTTCCAACACCTACATACATCAGGTTTCTGCAAAGTCCAGTCCAGGTAGATCACATTAGGAGTTGCTTTAATAGCTTAGCCAATATTTGCGTGCGTCACTCAGCTAACATTGTAAAAAAGCGTTAACACGCGGCAGAGACTTGCCTTGCACTTTTGTTCTGGCAGAGTGAACAACGTACACTTAACAGCTTTGTAATTACTACTGTCTTAATTTTGGTGTGAATTTCGGCTAAATCACGAAAATGCGGTGGACGCTTCTATTAGTGTTATCAGTTTATCTCGGCACTCTCAGTTTTATCCACGAGTTACCCAGCGCACATGCACAGGGTAAGAATAGAAAGCCGAAGTGTTGAATGCCATTATTTTAATTATTCTGACTATCTGTTCATAGACATAATCTTCGGCGATGAAGCACCACCACAGAAAAATCAGCCAGGTAATCCTCAAAATCCAGAAGTAGCCGAGCGCCGCCCGCAATTTGGTCAATTTGGCAATGGTGGCTTCAATCCCTTTCAAATAGCTCAGAATGTAATCAGACCAATTACAACTGGGCTCCAACAATTCGTAGATGGCTTGAATCCAAATGCAAATGGACGACCTACCCCAGCGCGACCCACTCCGCCGCCTTTTACACGAGAACCTGACAATTTTGGAGATGAATTAAGCCCGGACTGCACTACGTTCCGAAATACGGATGGATTTTGCATGCCGATACAATCTTGCACTTCCCTTCGAAGATTTCTGGTCAATCGGCCACAGATCACCGTCAATCGGGTGCTTCGAAGATCGTACTGCGGTTTTTCAGGATTTGTGTCCTTGGTGTGCTGTCCAGAACCGGATGGAAATATTATCCAACAGCCAGCAAATCCGCGTCCAACTCAGCCACAACCGCCAGTGTTTGTCACGACGACCACAACGAAGTCGCCGTTTCAAATCATCACAAATGCACCAACCCGAGGACCTCCACCGACCCCGACCAGAGATCCCTTTGATGGCGTTGGACCTGTCACTTTACTTCCACCTCGACCGAAGCCACAGCCAACCTCGGTTCCTGTTTTGGAACCCGAGGACAGTATTGACATTCGAACGGGCTGTGGATTCAGTAATGCTTCGCATTCTCGGATTGTGGGAGGCAGAGAGGCACAGAAAGGTAATTTAGTTTAGTGTTCTGAAACGCCGTCTAGTCGCTGTCACATAAGAAATAAGGGCGTGTACAGGTTTCTGAGGGTCACATTACATGTTTAAGTATTATCGTGTACACAGGTGCTTGGCCATGGATTGCTGCATTGGGGTACAGGGATGAGAAAGGTGCCATTAACTATTTATGCGGTGGAACGCTGATATCTGCGACCCACGTTGTAAGTTACGGAAAAAACCTGACCTTGGATGAATACCGTGATTTCTATAATTTGCTAACGTATAAATAAGCGTATCAATCCTGTTTTCTCTTTCGCCTAGATCACGGCCGGCCACTGCGTCCATAATCGAAACGATCTGTGAGTTTAGAACACGATATCCGATACCAAACGATATCCAATTGTTGATTGGTAGTTAATTTTTTGTACAATAAAACGGAATTTCGACTGACTTTCTTTGTAGGAAAACGGTACGTCTGGGAGACCATGACTTATTCTCAGACGCTGATGGACTGACACCCGTGAATATTCCAGTAGAAAGCGTCATTCCGAATCCCAACTACAATCCGACATCTTTTCAGAATGATATTGCCATTTTGAAGCTTGCTCAACCTGTTCCATTCACACGTATGTTTTGCATAAAAAATTAAATATACTGTTGTAATTATAGGGTTAATTCCTAAATTCTTAATTGAATTGACGCTGTGCTCAAATTTCAGTTCAAGTCCATCCAATTTGTTTACCGAAGTCAGCAGAACTTCGGGCGAATCGTTTCGAGAAATCAACACCCTTTGTGGCTGGTTGGGGTGCCATTGAATTCAGTAAGCATTATATAGAACTTGTATTTTAAAAGGATAAAAATGAACACCGAATGAACAAATTCAAAACATCTTACGAATTATTCGAAGCTATTTCTTTATAATTTCAAATATTTTTGTACGGGTTTCCAGCTTTGAAAAATACATATTATTTGAAAAACAAGGTTCTACTGTAGCATTATGACTCTAATGACAGTCCAGTTTTCACTCTGAACGAGTTTAAATACAAATCCAATTGCGTAATATTATTGAAATTTTTAGATGGACCATCCAGTGCACAGTTGAGAGAAGTTCAAGTCCCGGTTGTCGCGGATTCCGTTTGTCAAGAAAAATACAAGCCATTTAAAAATACCAAAGTGGATGACACCAATATCTGTGCAGGTAAATTTGATAGACGCTTTAAAATAAATAGTCCTATTAGCTAAGGCGTATGAATTTAAATGATTCCAGGATATACCACTGGAAAGATGGATGCTTGTCAAGGAGATAGTGGAGGTAAAATGGTGACAATTTCTTCAATATTAAAATGCTGGAATGTTGCGTTGATCATTAGCAACTAGGATCTAAACTTCACATAAATATAAATTACTGACAGGTCCTCTAATGCAGCCAACTGACAGCAGTAACTACGTACTTATTGGAGTTGTGTCATTCGGATTCCGATGTGCTGAACCGGGCTTTCCGGGAGTATATTCCAGGTAATGAGCCCGTTAGACCACCGTAACGAATTAAACTAACTTAATTATAGCTAATTGACTAATTGCATTTCACTTGCAGAGTGACAACTCATATGGACTGGATCGAACAAGTTGTGACACAAAAATAACGCTGCTTGTCACATCAAATAATCCTGTTACCAAAACTTACTTTTCGTTATGTAAATCCTATTATAAAACCAACCGAACGCTCTGAAATTTTGAAAAATGCCAGTAAATAAACTGTAAATTATATACCACGAAAGAATACAGAAACACAAGTGTGAAATATATTGAATTTTCCACAAGTACATCCCTTTTTATTACATTTGTTTTTATAATATTTAATTGCAATGCAACTAAGATTAATTATTGGATGGATAGATATTAGAGCTAAAGTTTCGTAGCTATTAGAACGGAGTCTGTTAGGTACATGCATAATTTCACAAGTCTTGAGAAGTATTTCTACGTTTTTGGCGGAATTCAACGACATCTTAATGTTTAGAATTTTTTTCCAGAGAAAGTTTTACAAGAATTACAGCAGATGCGACGGAAATATGGCATGTTTAGTACTATTTCATTGTTTAGGTTACCGGAAGTCGTTACAATTCGTCATGATATTTAGTATTGATCGAATAATAAGCTAGGAGCAATTATTGAATTAATTGAAGTAAATTATCTAGATTATATTAGGTAAATCTGCATTTATTAGCACAACTACACTTTAACTAGGTATTATTGTTCTTATTTTCGCCGTTTTTTGTACGCACAGAGCACTGTCATGATTATAATCTGATTTCATATAATAATCGCGACGAGTGACAATTTCAAAATCGCGATTACTATATGTTGAGCTTCCTATAATTCATAACAAGTCATTTATGATATGAACTACGGTTTGCTTGCCTGCAAATTACTTATTATTCGGAATATATAAGTACTTGGTAGAGTAAGGATTTTTAGTTTTATAATGAGCTAAATTACAAATTACATATTATTTTGATACATAATACTTTCATTTTCCCTTTTTCCAATGTACACATGATTAAGTATCGGCGTCTTTTCTTAGAACATCATTTCACTTTAGTTTGGCAAAAATATCCTTATGTTCGCTAGGTTAGTCAAATATTGGAATGAAAAGGTTACAATGTACAAACTAGAAGTTGAATTGAAAAGTACTTCTTTCCTGTTTTGCTTTTCTCTTCCGTAGAAAATCAGAAGAATATTTTTGGCTCTTATATGCTGTCTTCATTGATCTCTAACCGTTCATGACAGCTCGAACAAACTCTTCATAGTGGACATTGCCTTGAGAGTCCTCATGACCTGTCAGCAATTGCTCCACTTCTTCGTCCGATAACTTTTCACCTACACAATTTTAAAAACGTATCGTTAGCTGTAGTTGTGCAATCGAGCCAGGTAGAAAGTAGTTCGACAATTATTAGCGAATATTCGAGTTTCAAACCCGTAACAACTATCCATTTTCTTATGATTTGCCATACCCAGTGTTGTTAGCAGATGTCTCAACTCGGCTGATGATATATAGCCATTACCGTCTTTATCAAAATGCCTTAGACCTTCAATAAAGTCTTCAGCCGTATCCGTGTTCTTATTTTTTGAAATGGAAGAATAGATTGGGAGAAATACTTCGAAACTAATCCTCTCATCTGTAAGAAATCAAATCAATCATTAATCATTATAGTAATTAAGGAATTCGCTCAGGGTTCATGTTACTTCATCATAAGGAACTATCTCTATCACACTACGCGGTACCAGCATAGCTATAATTACTACATCACAATAGCTACATGCATGCAAAAAAAGTTTCAACATTCAAAGCGTTTTACATGTACGTAAATTTTACTGTTCTTGCTGAAGAATACTATCAAAGACTAGTGAAGATGAAGAGAATATATTAAAGATTAGAGAATAATTAATTTGCTTGTCGTGAGGCCTGACTAAGCATGTTGAAGATCACCTCGACCAACTCGAGTAGGAGTAGTCGGGCATTGTACTTTGGACTGATCTAAATCCCAAACTCAAAACTGAGCACACATCGCACGACGTGAGGGAAAAATGCTTAGCCGGAAATGCTACATGGCAATAACTTTACAGATTAAGTCATCAGCACATTCATTGCCAGACGAACTGAACATTGAACTCATGAAGTAATTTAATATCCAGGCTACATGGTTACAGCCTGGACTTGAATTTGGTTTCATAGGCATAATGCATAATACAATCTGGATTAAATTTTAAAGAGGTGGGAGGCGGAGGTGGAAGTTTACGAACCGAATTAACGTTATATAAATATTCGTGCTCATTGCACATTTAGAATATACAAGGAAGCTTACGCGCAGGAAGTTGAGGTTTAGATTTTGATTAAAACTGTTTGGACTTCCTATGTATACCACAGCGAGCTCGTTATAAGCAATAGGCGTAGACGTGTGTTGTACATTGGAGCAGAAATACAAGCCGGAGCTGCGCTTGTCCCTTCCTGGACACCAGGAAGTTCATAATGAATGGGGATTACCTGGCCGATGCTGATGAGTCAGCTTCTTGACATCACTCTCTGTAGGGTTTTGTCCCAATGCTCGCAGAACATCTCCGACTTGATTCACTTGTATTTTCCCATCTCCTCTGTTGTCAAATAATTGAAAGGTTTCTTGGAATTCCTCTTCACTGAACGGGGATGTCTATCAAATAAAAGAAAAAGAAAGCATGAATGTCAAGTCATAAATGATTGGATGAATTAAATAAAATAGGTAGGTAGTCCGCTAAACATTGTTGCAGAGCCCAGATCAAGTCAAGGCTAAGGAAATAAAATATGAGTGTTAAGTTAAACATTAACGACTGTAGCGTTAATCTAATCAACGAGAACGACAAGCTTTTAGTGCCAGTCGTTTTGGCTGATTATTAGAGCATTTGAGACGCTGCAAAAACACGAAACATGTTGAAAATTGATATGGTCGCCTGGCTTGTCTATAAAATGAGCAAATAAATTCGAGAATTTATGAGTGTAGTTTCAGTTCGTGCATTGTTATTTGATTTGACCCTCAGTTACAAATTTTACTTATCGTAATTCCACTTATCAGAAGCTCTCGGGGTTGATCGCGTCATGGCCTATGCTCTTGCATTTCATGTCTCGCTTCTTATAGTTTTTTAGCTTTATAACTGAACTACGACTCTGACTCTGAGTTGCCTGGCTCTGTTTCCTGTCACCTGTTATCTGACATCCTGTAGCCACATGTGTGCATGCACACTATAGAACAGCGTAAATCATAATTGAGCTGCGGCCGAGTAGTTACTCATATACTAACCAAGATACAAAATTTATTCGCGCACATGCAAAACACCTGTGACCAACCTACCTACCTAAAACACCCCGACCGACAAATGCGGTTGTTTGTGAACATTTTCTCATCCACGTTCCACGTTCACTCAAATTGAACACACAAGAGCCTAGCTTGGCTGGCAAAATTACAGCAGGGTTAATTTAACCCTGCTGGAATTTTGCCCTTTGAAGGTTTAACCCGGTTAAACCTTCAAGGGGTCCTAGTCCTGAATAAATTAATATGAAAATACGAAACGATAATTAAAGCACAAAATTCTGAATAGTAAACGGTAGTAGTGACTATCCGTCCTAGCCGGTGTATATACGATTTATCGTAACTCGCAATCGCAAAGTCGTCACTTTATGCTTTAACTAAACTCATCTGCAGTATCTCATAAATCATGCTTCCGCCGGATCACACTATCATACTTCCTTCTAAAACAAGATAGGCGCACCTCTCTGTCTCTGGATCACAGCCTATTTGTCAATAATTAGTTTGTGGATCACAGCCCATGGACAAATTTTGTCCAATGATCAGCAGGTCATTCTCAGATAAGAATTCATACAGGTCACCGGTTTGCGGGCAGCAATGCGATCACAAATCAGGATTGTTGACCATCAGAAACTCATAACCATAGCTAAAATAAAATACTATAAATTATCATTTTTTGCATTTGCTATTTCGTATTTATGCGCATCACGTGTAATTATGGTTTAAGTGTACCTAATCAAATGAATCCTTCAACTTCAGCTCCAACAGCAAGCAGTTTTCGAAGTTAAATTCTAAATTGATTGTATAAAAGAGCGAGCATGAAGGCAGCAGGTGAAAGGTCAATCAATGGTTATTGTGCCAAACAATTGCCTAAACAGACAGCCAGCACCACAATGCAAACACATTCCCTGACGATGACGCGTAACAAAACAATGCGATGAGTCATCTGCAGGCATTCCGATTTCCCTGACCCTGAGTATCCCCTGTGTGACCTGTCAATTTCATAAAGCTTTCAGTCAGTTAGAAATTGAAAAAGTCCATAACTGACTATGACATACGACAGGAAAAACCGTCACGCATGGATAACGGGGACGGGGAATCGAAGAATGTTTACGCTGCTGGACACTGGAATATTTACTGGATTAAAATACCGCTACTGTTTTCAGATTATTACAATCAATAGCAGCATCAAGGATCATTGTAAATTGTAATGTTCGAGTTAGCGTATTCAATTCTTACCATTTTTGCTGAGATGAGCTTTGGTAACTTGAACTTGGTAACGGTTTGTTCCTTGTGGCACTCGGGTACGGACGACGGAGCGGGCTAATATTCCGCCGCTAAGGTCGAGAGGGATGTCAGATGTCCGACGACGGAATAGGGCAAAGTGTCAACCTGTTCCTTCCTATTTGGAGTTGAATGAAACGGTGCCCACACCCAGAAGAACCTCCTTACACCTTAGTAAAATTCAATGTCCAAAATTACAAATAGGCTGGGAGTTAGTGCACTGTTCCTCTCGATGGCTCTCCGCTCAAATGCCGTATGGCCCGAAAGAAGGTGAATGTATTTCTCTATGGGCTATGCGCCCACACGGCCCGTCGTCGTCGTAATGCCTATGCCTCTATTCTGAGGCCTATACATATTATACATAGGCTCGAGCTGTCACTTTGAGCTTTTGACTGGCTCCACTTTGGTGGGACGCTGCTGTTGTATCTATGCATAAGTGGAGGGCAGGGTGCTGTTATTGAAACAAGAATTTGCAGAAAGAGGGGCTCATCATCTTGCTCGCGAATCTCATCTCAATTAGGAATTGTTGCCGAGATTCGCAGTGCTTTGTCATTCCCTTGTATGGACTCGTTTCACCCATTTCTCCACAGGCCGTAGTCATGCAGTGGGTGGCCTATTCCCATCTAGTGAAAAGAAAAAACTTGCCTCGCGGCAACTTAGGACCAGAAGGGTTGACAACGTTTAAGTGGCTACGTAGCTGACTTTGTTTT